>CAJQZJ010005020.1:3913085-3952191 GCA_907164525.1 Lophiomys imhausi
TTACACATTTCTTCTTTGAATAAATTCTGTTTCTAAATTTAACAGAGTCAAAGAGAAAAATTAATATACACACAATACATTTTATGCTTCTAAGTAATTTAAAATAATTTCCCTATTTCATGGAAGTTGTCACGTGATAGAACAAACACATTTTCTCCCTTCCTCCTTTTTTGTTCCCCATTCAATTTTTTTAAACCAAAATAACCCTCCAAAGTTGAATATGTCATTTGTTTTTATGCAACAGTTTCATTCCTAAGGAAGTTAATGTTTAGTGTAATTTACAGTTCCCACAACATCCTGTGAATGTTAGGAGAATATGCACATGTTGCCTGTTTTATTAAAATAATATAAGTCAAGTGGGTGGTAGTCAGAAGTAACAGTCACTCTGCTGTCTTTGAGTGGATTAAAAGCACAAGTATCAAACTTTGTCTTTTTACTTGTATTATAAATGAAACTTATGGGAAAAGTCTCTCAGTGCTAATACTGTAATATATTCAGTTTTAGCTGTCCCAGTTGGTAAAAATGTGTGAATGGGAAAAATTCCTGTAATTTTCAGGATGCAGAGAAGCCCTTGTAATTAGTTTAGGCAAAATGATTCTTGAATTTCCTGTGTGAAAGTTGGAAATGCGATTACCTTAGCACAGTCCCATTTGCCTTGGTGTGAGGCAAGCTCGGCAGAGCTTTACCTGGCCCTGCAGTGGTTCCAGTTGTTGGGTTGTTACAGCACTGATTTCACTGAATATGAAAACTAGCGAAAAACTCCTGATGCACCTCCAGGGTGGCCCTGTGAAATACTGTTACCGTCTACCATTGGATGGGGTAGAAGATGAGGTAGGTTGGACATGGTGGCGCATATGTCCATAGATGATTTATTAGGTTGGCTTACAGACTGTGGCCCGGCTAGCCCAGCAATGACTGTCCCTCTGAGGAAAGGCCATCTAGTTGTTGTGTTTCAACTGGTCTTCAGTTTTACTAGCATCTTTAAGAAGTGAGTTCTAAACTGGGCATGGTGGTGGACGCCTTTAATCCCAGCACTTGGGAGGCAGAGGCAGGGAGATCTCTGTGAGTTAGAGGCCAGCCTGGTCTACAAAGCGAGTCCAGGACAGCCAGGGCTTGTTATTTAGAGAAACCCTTTCTCGAAAAACCAAACACTCCTCCCCCACCAAAAAAGAAGTGGGTTCTAATGCCAGCAAAGGAATGTCTCAGAAACAGGATAGATTACTTTGCCAGTGAGAAAGAGTGAAGGCAAGCAGGCAAAAGCAAAAAATTCATTCTTTCATATCTTTCTATATGGGCTGCCACCAGAAGATAGGGCCCAAATTTAGGATGGATCTTCCTACCTCAAATGATCCAATCAAGAAAATCTCTCATAGGAGTGCCCAGATGCTTTGGGTTTTAGTTGGTTACAGATGTAGTCAAGTTGACTACCAAGATTAGCTATCACATGGCCTGACTTGAATCTTATGCTGTTGGTGTTTCCACAAGCACCACCTACCTTATGAAACAGTTCTGGAGTGGCTCACTTCATACTGTCCCAGCATCAGGTGGATTTTGCATCACAAATTCTTAGGCAACAATTCTCTCCACCACCACTTGTCTCTTTCTCATTGACTCACCTCTGTCCCAGTGTTTACCAGAAAGTGAGAGCCACACCTGATCCTTCTCTGGATTCCCCCCATAGGACAGGGTATGATAACACTAATAGTTGTCACTTCCCAAATATTCACCATCTTCTAAGAGCTGAACATGGATTAGCTTCTTTCACCTTCACAACAGTTCTAAGAGACAAAGACTGGTAACTATTTCATTTCATAGAAAAAGCAACAAGAGCAGCATACTAAATGAAGCCAGAGAATACAGGGCACAATTCAGACTTGGCTGCAAAACTACGACAGGCTGGCTTCTCTGGAGGCAGCTGTGGAAACAGAGTTTGAGGTATAACATGCTTACTGGAAGTCAGCATCAACAAGGAACCAGGATGGCAGGGTGTTCTGGGGTGCACATTGTCTCCTAGAGTTTATTTAACTTGCTTACTCTACAAATCAGAGCTGACTAATAAAAAGACTTGGCTAATGTCCTTCCAGCTGATGCAGATCCTAATGTTGTTTGGAGCCTCTATTTATCACCCCTTTCATAGCTGGATAGACTGTCCTGTATTTGGAAGCTGGAGGGCTCATATTTATGTCATTCATATATAATAGAGTTCCTCTTGGAGCAAACACAATGACCATTTGCAAATTAGCAACATGATTAATAATTATAGTAATAGCTATAACTCATTGAGCCATTAATCATCACTAAAATACACTGACACTAACACCATATCATATAACCCCAATTTTACCAATAATGAGATAAAAATGGAGCTAAACACTTGTCCAGAGTTGATAATTAATAAGTGGGAGAGGTGTAATTCTCTCCTCGGACCTCCTGACACTGAGTCCACAAGTCTAACCTCTGGGTTACTTATATTTCTTCTCAAATGGATTTCTGGGAGCTTCTGTAGAATAGAGACCAACTTTTCATCTATTTTATGATACCCTATCCCACCCCAATGTCTTATAAGCCTAACAAAGGGCATATGTTGAATATGAAGTAGCCGAGTGGTCTGTTCATCTTCCATGAAAGCAAGCATTTGAAAAATAAAAACTACCAAAATAATTGAATAATTTAGCAACTGGACAGGAACAACCGAGTATTTAATGAGGCATATTAAAGCTCTTCATCTTCCCTCGTCTACAGTCTTGGCAAAGCAGGAATGGAATTGCTAGTTAAAACAACAGGCAGAACAGAAATGCACCCAGGGAGAGAGATGTGCAGAAGTGCCTAGTCAGTGGAGTGGGCATATCAATAAGGGCCAAGGAGAAACCATATGCTTTTGAAGAAAGTACAGGTCTGGCAACTGAGAGGTTTTCATTGCAGGCATTTTTCAGTGACATGTGTTGGTCATTGACAAATGACTAAAGTTATTTCTTAAATGGAGGAGTTGCGGGAGATGATCCCCCGAGTTTCACTCATTACTACATGTGGCAATGCTATAAACTTCAAGTGGAAGCAGAGTTCTGGGAAGTAGACACAGAGGAAGAACTCTGCCCAGTATTACAAAGTAGAGCAGAGGAGATGGCCCAGTTGGTAAATTGCTTGTGTGCAAGTAGGAAGATCTGGGTTCAGATCCCTGCCACCCACTTACAAAGTTACAATCCCAGGGCTGGGGAGCAGGAGACAGCAGGATTCCTAGGGCTTGCTGACCACACCCATCTTGCCAAATCAGTAATCTCTACATTCATCACTCTGCCTCAAGAAATGAGGTGGAAGGTGATAGAGGAAGACATTTAATGTCAACCTCTGGCTGTGACACACAAGCACACATGCACACATACATATGATAAGTAAGGTGTATTCTAAAGAACATCCTTCGAAGATGTGATCTCCCCTTTTAAGAAGTGTTCAAGCAGAGGCTGGCTATGGTCAAGAGAACTCCCCATGGGCTCTCTGACATGTGGCAAGGGCTGGCTGCCATGACTGGAAAGGTCAAAGAAGTCCAAAAGCCTGCGAGTAGACAAGGCAAGTGCCAAATCCAAGCCTGGGATATAGTTGCCACTGAATTAATTGTTAAAAAGATTTAATAATGAATTACTATTGAGGAGGAGGGTTGAATATGACCTATATAGACAATCCCAGACAGTCTAAAGCCAAAATGAGATTATCAATGTGAAGGGGTTTTACAAATTGCACCACAGATTGAGTTCCCTAGAAAACAGTTTGAGACTAGGAGTTAGTTGTATAGTGAGAGAGTATTCCTGCTGATTAGAGGACAGTGAATAAAAGTAGTTGAACATTTGTAGGTCCGAGATAAGTGGTAGCCACAGCCAGCATTTCCACTGAAGAGTGAGGGTTTTCTTGAGTATAAGGGACCTCTAGGCAGATGAAAGAAAATATCAAAAACATAACGGGGTATTCTCTGGCAAGGGAAGCTATTTCCACTAGCACACTAGGAATAGGCAGTAAGAAGGGGTAGAAAAGTTGGCAGGTGCAGACCCTGAAGTTTCATAAGCCATACCTGAGGAGGTTGGGCAATTGGAAACACATTCAACAAATACAAGGAGCTCTGGAAAAATGCATAGAAAAGAAGAAAATGTACATCAATAAAAAACCAAGAGAATAAAATGAGCAAAAGGGAGAATTGCTAGTTAAAACAACAGGTAGAATGGACATGCACACATGGAGAGATGTGCAGAAGTGCCTCGTCAGTGGAGTGGATATATCAATCAGGGCCAAGGAGAAGCCATATGTGTTTGTAGAAAGTGCCGGCACCCCCTTACAAAGTTATAATCCCAGTGGTGGAGAGGAGGAGACAGTCCAATTGGTAAAACAAAATGCTATAAAGAATAGTATCTTATACAGTGTGACATTCCTGATAATATTTTATACACTATTCAGGAAAAAGTAATCACAAAGGATTGCATTTTCATTCTCCACCTCTTTTTGAAAGGGACTATAAATTAGAGATTATGTCTGACTGCATTTGTTTGGAAGCACATTAGAAATTCATATGACAGACAGAGAAGTCGGAATAAAAGCCTAACTGCAAGACCCACTGATGCTTCTGTAGGGACCATAGTGAATAGGTCTTAGGCCTCGCTTAGGAACTAGTTTTGAACAGCAAGGGAAGCTAACTGTCCATGCACTTTATTAATTAATAATCTGCTGCTGAGACCCTGAGTTGCTTTGGGTGTTTTGAAGATGTCACATGAGCTCATCTCTGTGCATTTGTGTAAATTCCTCTCTTTATATTGAATGTGTAGTATTTGCCACCAGCTGCCCTTCACTACCCACCAGGCCCACCCATCTCGATAATTTTTGCATTAGAACCATCCTGTAAGCACCCATATTTTCCAAAGCACTGCTTTAAGCCTCAGTCACTCAATATTAATACACAGAAGAATACCCCAGGACTTTATTGTGGAAAATACAGGTTTGGATTTAGTAGGTCTGTGATTCTGTTTCTTTAGCAAGCTTCTGGCTGCTGCTGCTGCTGCTGCTGCTGCTGCTGCTGCTGCTGTAGATAGTGCTTTGAGTGGAAAGGTCAAGTCATTCAATAACACTCTTGAGTTTGCTTGTCAGCTCTGACCAGAAAATCTTCAAACTTTCTATTGCATAATTTAAATCTGGCATGGAATAAGATACGCAATAAGTTTCCTGTGGAGAAAGACATAATCATTATCTCATTAGTTCATTGCCTCAATCTAAAATCATCATTCTCTAAAAGGAAAGAGAAGTTAAATAACCAGCTGGGGCGTGACAGACTCAGAAGTCCAACACACCTCAGCTAACAGAAATCTTGTGTGCTGTTTACTCCCCCATTTCTGTTGCAAAGAAAGGGTACAACGCAGGTGAGATCTGAGAGCAGAGAAGCAGAAGAAGAATTAATAAATGCAAGTGTTCCTGACACTGTGTCTAAGAGACTGGAACTTTACGGTCTCCGCCTGCCTTCGAGAACACAGCTGATCTAGAGTGGCAGGAAATCCGTGGTCTTGAGAGATTTGGACCACACTCCAAACTTCAACGTTCCATACCATTCTCACAGCTGAGTAAATACGACATGTGTAATTGTTGAGCCCACCAGTGATTTCTTGAATTAGTTCTCTCTCGGTGCTTATGGTGTTTTGTGCTCTCATTTTAAAGGACCTTACAACAGCTAATTATTTAAGCTGCTTTACATCCCTTAGAGGAAGGATGGGATATTATTCTGCCATGAGCCTGAGGGAGGTGGTGGTGGGAGAGAGGCAGCCTTCCAAGGACTATAAAAGTCCAGGAGAGGAGCGGGCAGGTTGCATCTTAGTAGATGCAACAAACCATAGGGGTTTGTTACTAAGGAAATCTTGCCTGTAGATTGGACAAGAGCATCTTGTGGCTTAATGAACAAGCAGATAAAAGCACAAAGGCCATTTGTTACACTTAACTGTGAGATTAAGAGCTATTGTTTTAAACACTTGCTATGTAGCAAGGGGTGGTCTATACTACACAACAACACAAGGTGGACTTAGATGGTGATGATAAAAGAGGAAGCTAGCTGCTGCTCACTGAGGACAGATATGGGCCTGGGTGCCTCAAATGCCTGACCTCTTTGAGTCCTCATAAAGTATGCATTATTACCACTATGTTGTACAAAGGCCATGTCCTTGATGTGCCATAAGACTGGACTTGAATCTTGGATCTCTGCATTCAGTTCTACCAGCTACACCACTGACTCTCTCTAAACATCTCTCATTTTGAAAAATGGGAATAATAATAGGTACTCTGTAGAGTGATATGAGGGTTTACTCTGATAATATACTGAACACTAAATAAGGAGAAATCATGACTTTGAAGGCAAGGAAGACCTAGTATGAACTTTTTTCTTAATACTTAGCAAACATATCTAACGTTGGTTACCTCACTTTATGAGTCTTGATTTCCTTTTTTTTTTTAAATAAGCTCATTTTATTCTAATTTAGTCACAAATGAAAACATCTCACAACTGATTTAAAGAAGCCACTTGCCCAGTCCCAAGCTGGATGCACTTCTGTGAACTTCTCTACTGTTGGGATGGTTGTTCGGCAGCAACGTGGCTTCAATTAGGGATTTACCCTTTCACCATCAATCACATAGGTTTTTTTTTTTTTTTTTAAACTTCAACACATAGGAAGTTGAATTTACTTATTTACTATGAAAAAAAAAACAGGACAGAATTAAAACTTGACAAAAATTAGCTTTGTAACATTTTTCATGACCTTTGGTCAGAATTTCCTTCTTCCTTCCTTATCACTCTATCTTGGTCTCCTTTCTAAATTTTATACTGTACCCACACCCATTCCTGTTATGAATATTGTAGGGTAGGATAAGAATATCCTAGAATATATAGGGTTTTTTTTTTCCTTTTTGAGTTTGGCCACTTGGTTTAATATTACATTTTCCAAATCTATCCATTTTTTAAATTGAAAACATTTTTATTTTATGAATTTCACATCATACACCCTGTTCCCTCCCTTCTCTCACCTCCTCCACACCCACTCTCCACCCTTGCAATCTGTCCCAGCATAAAATATAAAATCTCATTATGGAAACTGCAGTGTATCTCAGTAGGTCCCACAATATTCCACTTTGTCCATACATTCTGCTTGCAAATGTTCTTTATAACGACTTCCTGGTCTGGTACAAGGCCCCTGGTTTCTGCTACTTCATCAATACTGGAACCTCACTGGAACTCCTCTCAGATATGCAGTAACTGTCCTGTGTCATGGAGATCCTGCAGTCCTGGGCTGTGGAACTGACCTCTTCTTGCATTCCAGCAGTTCATCCATAGGGTAGATGTTGGAGTGGGCCAACTCAAAGCCCTGGTTCTGGACCTGCAACCCCCACTTGCATTGTCAGTTCTACTATGGAAAGATGCAGGGCCTGCTTTCCCAAGTGCTGAGTGCTGCAGCATGTGAGGGGCAGGGACAGCTCTCCTGATCTTTTGACCCCATCTGGGCCAGATCTCCTGTTGGCCAATGGTGGTGAGGGCAAAAGAGAGAGGAGGGCATCTCTCCCTAGCCAACACTACCACATAGCAAACAGAAGGCTGGGCTGGCTCTCCCACACTCACTGCCTCAGGGTTGACTCACCCATGTACAGGATCAGGTAGAGTTCTTCCAGTTTCTGGTTTGTTTCCTGTCCTGGGAGCCCATCTGGTGCTTGCCTGGTACTGGTCTGGTAGTCATCACAGGCTATCCCATGTTGCCAAAGTGGTGTTGGCATGCTTTTTTTTTTCCTTCCAGGAAATGTTAGGCTACTATTCATTCAGATATTCATAGGTCAGAACACTGAATGTAGACATAGCCTCTCTCCTCTCTGCCACCTACTGATGCACATGTGAAATAGCAGTGCATGTCTGTAGTGCCTCTATGGGAAGTCTATCCATTTTTAAAATGAAATTTTCATTATTCCATTTTTCTTTATAGCTGAATAATATTCCATTTTGTTTATGTACTATGTTTTTATTATCTTTTTATCTGTTGATAGACAGCTATGTTGGTTCTATTACCTTGCTATAATAAAATATGAGTGTGATAATTTCTCTAGGGTAGGGTGTGCAGTTATTTGGGCATATGCCAAGGAGTCAAATAGCTGGGTCAGAAGGTAGTTCTATTTTTAATTTCTGAGCAACCTCTAAATCTAAATTGATCTCCAGCAGTGAATAAGAGTTCCTCTTTCCCCATATCCTCTCCAACTTTTGTCATCAGTCTTGTTGAGAACAGACATTCTGTCTGGGGTAAGGTTGTCTTAATTTGCATTTCCCTGGTGACTAGGGATGCTGACCATTTTTTTTTACAGTAGTTATTGGCTTGCTTGTGTTTCTTCTTTTGAGAACTGTCTGTTCATTTTATTGACTGGCAGCTCTCTTCCTGAGTGTTTAATTGTGCAGTTCTCTGTAAAATTCTGTATATTAACCCCTGTCTGAAGGACAGCTGGGAAAGACTTTCTCCCATTCTGGGAGCTGTTTGTTTGGTCTGCTGAACCTTTTTCATCCCATCTGGTCATTTACTTGAGAGCAACAGGAAAAAATATAGGCAATTTTAATAAGCCAGTATGAGAATATTTGTATTTGTAAAGGCAATCTCTCTTCCTATGTAAAAGAAATGAATTGGGGAATTATGCATGATCACTGTATATATGATTGTAGCCACAGGGAGTAGTCCAAGTGGGAGATGAATTAACCTTAGATTAAGGTATTCAGTGGGAAAAATGGATGAATTTAAGAAACTATTAGAAAAGTAGGAAGGGTTCCATGATGGTGTGAATTGGGCTCTGACGAGAGAAGAGTACTGAGGATCATGCAGTTTCAAGTCCATGGCCTCTTTTTAAGATTTAATTTCTTCATATAAAAAAAAGCACCGAAGGCTTTGTAAGGTGCTATTTGTTATCTGTAGAAATATTCACAAGAAAATTAATTATATACTAATAAGCTAATTATTACATGACCTGCTGCACAAAGTAGGTAGTCAGCTCCTTGAGTAAGTAGAAGTTGTGTGTAATTCATATGATAACTGTATTCATCCCATTATAGCCAGCTGTGGCCTCTGTGTAGAGCCTCGACATCCATGCTCTTCTTGGCAGTTGTCCCTTTCTGGCTTGCTTTTATGCTGCAGGAGACTGGGGGCTTGGAGTCTGTTTCCTTTGTTTGTGTGTTAACCAGCTAGCATCTACCTAGGTGAGAGACTGGAGGCTGGGAGGAAGGGAGAAGCCAGATCTTTCCTTTGTGTCTTGAGTAGTAATCTAGGCAGAAGCCTACCACTTTTGTGCCTTCAAAGGATGATTCAACCTGTTTTCATCCCAGCAACCTTCATTCCTGGACAAAGCTCTACTCCCTTTTGTTGTTGTTGTTGCTTTCTGGAGTGCCTCATGGTCTGCTGTGTGACTTCCTAAGCATCGCTCTCGCCTCAACCACATGACATTTCCTCTTCTTGATACTTAGAGTGTTTTTTGTTTAATAGGTCAAAGTCTCACTAAGATACATTCAACCAGGTCAAATCCTGCCAATCGTTAAATACTATTCTTTTCAGTAAAATAATGTTATATATATTTTGAAACATGAAAAGATACACTAAGAAAGATAATATCCTATAAATATAAACAAACTCAAAATTACGAGCATGTTGTGATTTGGCAATAGAAAAATTTATTACCACTCTTTTCAACTTTATTTTTTCAGCTGACTGAGCCTCAGAGTTGAAATAAATGTTGCCACTTGTGTTCTTTAAATAGAGTTTAGCTAGTTTTAATTTGAAGAGGAAACATTCTTCAGTAGAGACAGAAATAAGAATAAGCGAAACTTAGAGAATAAGTAACATATTTTAGAAAAAGCATGCCATTATGTCATAGTATTACATGCTATTTTGGTAATTTTATGGATAGTTTTACTTTTTTATTTGACTAGGTCAAAACTTTGTAAAAAACAGTGATGTCACAGGCAATGCCTCTACTATGCTATTTAAACATTTATGTGGTTTTGTCTCTATGTCTCTTACAATAACCCATTTTTCCAAGGTAACCTTAATTAATTCCAAGATAAAATGAACTGATTGATGTTTATCAAAATGCATAGGATTACTAATAGATATATTTTTAAAGACTTATTTTTATTTATGTTTATTCACATATATATGCACATGACTGGAGGTATCTGTGGAGCCCAGAAGGTGTTGGAATCCCTTGGAAGTGGACTTACAGGCAGTTGTGACCTACTCATCATGGGTGCTGGGAACTGAAGAAGGGTCTTCTGGAAGAGCAGCAGGTGCTCTTAACCACAGAACCATCAATCCAGCCTGCTAGTAAATATTTTAAAACAAAGTATGCAGATACAGGACAACTCTTTGACAGCCCCACTTTGAATATCACTGAAGCAGATAGAGATCTACTTGAAAATAATACATCTGAGTGAATTCCACAGAACAAAGCTGTATATCTGTAGGGTTACTTAACTGCAGCTCTCAAACAGTTCCCACCACTGCAAGTAAAATGCTTGACCTTTAAAGCAGCCTCTCCTCTTTCCCCTAGCCTTGGTAACACTGGGTCTCCATCTGTTCTCTGTGGATTTACATATCCAGATATTTCATCGAACAGACCGGTATAATATGAGGCGTTTTCTGTCTGACTTTGCCCTAAGATATTTTGAGGTTCATTCAGCTGTGACAAGTATCAGCACTTCACTTCTATTTCCGGCTGAGGAATGACCTATTGGTACATATATACTTCACTTCGTTTATTCTTTTATTTGTTGGTGGGTATTTGGAGTGTTTCCACTTTGAGTTATTATGGAGGTGGGGGTCCTGTATTTGTTTGCATACCTACATCCATCCAGTCCTTCTGGGTAGAGTCTAAAGCATAGAATAGTGGGGTTAGGATGGTAATTTTCTGTTCAGCTTTTTGAGGAACTGCCAAACTCTTTTCTGTAGTGGCAAACCATCTTACACTCCTAATAGCAGTGCACAAGAATTCCAATTTTCCCACATCCTGACCAATACTTGTTCTTTTCTTCGTTTTCAAAATAAAAGTATTATATTCTTTCCAGTGGGGTGTGAAGTGGTACCTCATTGTGGTTTGGGTTGGTGTTCCCCTAGTGACTAATGATGTTGATCATTTTCTTCTGTGTTTCATGGACAATCACATGGCCGTCTTTGATGACGTGTCTACTGTATTTATTTTCCCTTTTTAATATAAGCTGAGATATTGTGCATACTAAGCATTTATGAAATTCGTCTTTTGCAAATAATTTTCTCAATCTATAAGATGCCTTCTCACTTGTTTAATGCTCTTAGGTATGGATAGGTTTTAAATTCTGATGATATGTAGTTCACTATGGTTTTATTGATCCTGTTTTTAGGATCATATCTAAGTATCTATTGTAAAATTCATGGTCATGATCAATCTTTTCTCCATATTTGAAAACCTTTAAAGTGCCAGGCAGTGGTGGTGCACGGCCTTTAAACCCTTTGAAAAAGAAAAAAGAAAACCTTTAAAGCAACACCTATTTATTTATTTATTTATTTATTTATTTATTTATTTGTGTGTGTGTAGTTTAGCCTTCACAATGCATGATATTTGTGGCTCTAAGTCTGGCTTATTTTTTTAAACACAACAACTTCTACTTACATCCATTTTTCTACAAGTATGATTATTCATTTTCTGTACAGTTGCACAAAATTTCATACGCATTGCATCTTATTGGTCTAGGCTTTCATTAATGGACATCTAGACTGGTTCTGTGTCATTGTCAATGATGAATGTCACACTATAGACATAACTGTGGGAGTCAGTGTCTCTGGCATGTTGAGTTAGAGTCTTGTGGGTATATCCCCAGAGTAGTATAGCTATATTATGTTATGTTACAGTAACAGTTTCAGTTTCTTGAGGAAACTCTATATCACTGATATCCCTGTGGGTTGTGACCCCTTTGGGGTCGCATATCACATCCCGCATATCAGATATTTACAGTACAATTCATAACAGTAGCAAAATTACAGTTATGAAATAGCAACGAAATAATTTTATGCTTTATTCCTGCTTCAATTTTGGTAACCAAGATGGATTTGTTTAAGTTATTTATAGCTTCTTGATTTAATTTAGTATGTCATATAAGTGTAGGAGTTTATTAATTTATTTTAGATTTTCCAGTTTTTAAAATATGTTTCAAAGTACTCTTTAATGTTTCTTTGTATTTCATTGGAAATTGTGGTAACACCCTTTTCATCTTCAATTTTATTATTTGGGGTATTTTCTTCTCTTTCTCTCGATTAGTTTGGCCAGATGTTTGTTAATCTGTGTTTTTCCAAAGATCAACTCTTCATTCAACTGAGTCTATCTATTGTTCTTATAGTCTCTGTTCCATGAATTTCCACCCTGATCTTTATTATTTCTTGCCATGTACTTTTTTTTTGTTTGTTTGAATTGCTCTTGTTTGCTTGAGATTTTTTCTGATTTTTTAAATGTAAACACTCACAGTTATAAAAAATCTTCCCTCTTGGAAGATTTCTTAGCTCTATTCCACACAGTGTGGTAAGTTAGGCTTTCACTCTTATTTGATCCAAGGGCCTTTTTAGTCTCCGTTTTTGATTTCCTTTTCTTTTTTAGTAAGAAATAATTTAAAATTTTTTTTTATTTTATAGGCTTATTTATTTACTCATTTCACATCCCTATTGTAGCCCCCTCCCTTTTTTGATTTCGTTAGTGACACGTTAAATGTGTGCCCTTCAGTTCACATTATTTATATAGTTCCTGTAGTCTTTCTTGCTATTGATTTGTATCCACGATTATTTTGATTCCTTTACATTTGGAAAGACTTTATTCATGACTTATTCTATGGTCTCTTTTTAGGGAAGCTTCTCTGAGCTGCTGAGGAGAATGTGTATTCTGTTTCTGTTGGATGAAATATTTGTAGATATCTGTTAGTTCTGTTTGCTCTATGGTGTAGTTTAATTCAGGTTCCTCTGTTAATTTTTAATTTGCATGATCTAGGTAGAGATGATAACGGGGTGCTTAAGCCATCCACTGTTAGTTTATCAAGACCTCTTCAATCTCTTAAGTCCATTAATATTCATTTTATAATACTGGTAGTCCCAACATTTGATGGATGTATACTTAAAATTGCTATACATCTTGATAAATTACTCCTTTTGTTAGTGTTGTGGCATTTGTAATCTCTCCTAGTCAGTTTTGTTTGAAATCTATGTCTTTGAGTATCAGAATAGCCACACCATCTTTTCAATTTCTATTCACTTGTTCTTCATCCTTTAACTCTGAGTCTGTGTGTATCCTTACCAGAAAGATGTGTTACATAGAGATGGCAGAAGATTTGGTCTAATTTTAAGTACTTCTTTCAGCCAGTATGTGTCTGTATGGGTGAGTTGAGACCACTTATATTTAAGGTTATTACTGAGTGATGTTTATTAATTCCTATAGTTTTGTTGGTTGTTTTGCTGGTTGGTTGGATCACTGTTGTTTTTGTTTACTTTTCTGTCATTGTTTTTGTTTTCTTCCATCCTAGTTAATACCTGCTGTCTGTTGATTTATTGTGTTTGACATGATAAATTCATTCTGAGATCTCCTTTGTTCAACTCTCATAAACTTTCTTTTGAGGATTCTTACTGTGTATCCCTAGCTGACCTGGAACCTGCTATGTAGACCAGGATGGCCTTGAATTCACAGAATTGTGCCTCTGTTTTCCTACTGCTGGGATTAAAGGCATGTGCTAACTTTTAAAAATGTTTATTATTTTTGAATTTATATGTAAGTTTGTATGTCTTAATGTAAGTATGTCCTCTGTGCAGGTAGGTCTTGTGTTTGTGGGTTCCCACAGAGGCCAGTAGAGGGCATATGACCCTCTGGAGTTACAGATTGACTGTGAACCACCCTATGTAGCTGCTGGGAACAAACACAGGACTTCTGGGCAAGTAGCAAGGATTCTCAACTGCTGAGCCATCTCTCTAGATCTGTGAACTTTATTCTTTTTTGTGCTTTCATTATTGAGACTATCTTCCTCCTCTGTTTATAGGATTCCTTTAAATGTCTTTTGCAGTACAATCTTGCTGGTCATGAGATGCTTTAGTTTGTACTTATAGTTAAATGTCCTAATTTAGAAAGATAGCTCTGCTACATATAGCACTCTCATTTGACAATTACTTTTCAAGCTTGAAATATATCATTCAATGCTTTCATGGCTTACAGGATTTCTGATAAAGGACCTCTCATGTCATTCTGTTGTTTCTACTTCTGCAGAAGAGTTCAGATTTTTTGTTTCTTATAGCTTGTATCTGGTTTCTTTGTCTCTTCTGGATCGGTTGGGGGGTGTCAAATTTATCCAGTAGGTTGCTTTGGTAGGTACATCTCTCACTACCTGATGGGGTAATGTTATGCATTCTAAATGTTAATTAATTGGTCCTGCTTGCTGTCTGTTGCTTACATTGTCTCTGATTGGTTGAATAAATGCTGAGATTGGACAAAATCAGAGGTAGGCGGGACTCTCTTCTGAAGCAGACAGATTCTTGGGTAGTAGAAGCCTCCGGTAGATGAAGAGGAAGCAGCAGGAGCAGGAAGGAGGACACACGCCATGGGTTAGAAAAAAGGACCTCATTTCCCGTGGCCAAGATCATCAGCATATCGTGGAGAAAAGCAGTATATATGGGGTCGTATTTGGGAAATAGAATTAAGAGCCAACTTAGATGAGCTAAGATTGCTTATTTCAGGCCAAGGCTTGTTAAAATCCATCAGGTGTCTGTGTGCTCATTTATAATGGTGGGTTAAGGATTAACACCACCAACCAATTAAATACAATTTAAATACTGACAATTTAAATAGCCCTCTTTCTACAACAACCACATAGCAAGAAGGAAAGAAGCTGCTGTAGCTGCAACAATAACCATAGAAAATACTTTTGAAGAAGTTAAAATCAATTATTTTCCTCAGGTATATCACTAGTGAGCATAGAAACAAACAAACAAACAAACAAACAAAAAAACCACAAAAAAACACCAAAGACACTTTTCTGAAGATCCCAGTGTAGAATGTGCTTTGAAGTTAAAATTGTTTAGAGTGAGAGAAAAACTGTCTTTAAAGTCTTACAGACGATAAATGACAGGTATAAGACATACGTCTGAACTGTCTGACTTAACAGTGCCTCTGTCTCATTCCATCCTACTCCACATGCTATCATAGCTCAATGACAAGGAGCAGGAAGAGAGAGGAAGAAAACTCACATTTGCTGTGTCTGTGCAACACACAGGGCCTTATTAAGGTACTTAAGCATCTATCTTCCCACAGTTCTCTCACCATCCTTGAGTAAGATGCTGATGCTCTGATTTTAACAAAGCAAAATGAGAGTCAGAGAATTGCAATTTACTGTGCATCATATATGGCCTCACCTTTGTTTCATCTCAAATTGTCTTGAGTATTTAGAGGGGGATCCACCATGCTAGGAATCCTAGGCAGGCACCATAGAAGAATGCTGCTTGCTTGGTTGTTTTCCAGCTCATGCTCAACTAGCATTTTTACACAGTCCAGACCCATTTGCATAGGAATTGTGCCACCCACAGCAGACAGGGCCCTCCTTCATCAATAACCAGTCAGGACAATCTCCTTCAGGCATGACTATCATCCAATCTGATTTCTCAACCGAGTTGCCTCAGATGACCCTACGCTGTGTCAGGTTGACAGCGGAAACTAACTAAAACATCTGTTTTCCCTTGCTTTCTGTTGTTTTGATAAACACCATGACAAAAAAACAAACCAAAACAAAACCAAAAACAACCCCCCAAAAACCACACACACACACACACACACACACACACACAAACCCCAAAAACAAACTTTAGGGGGGGAGGGTTTATTCCAGCTTATATTTCCAAGTAATAGTCCATCACCAAGGACAGTCAGGGCAGGAACTGAAGCCAGGATCTGAAGCAGAGACCATGGAAGAATATTGCTTACCCTATTGCTTCGTTCTTGCTCCACTAACTTTCTTATATAGCCCAGACCTACAGCTTACAGATGGTACCACCTACAGTGGGTTGGGTCCTCCTACATCAATCAGTACTAAAGAAAGTATCTCACAGCCAGGGACACAGGCCAATCTGATCTACAAAATTCTTCAGTTGAGGTTCTTTTTGCCCAGGTGACTTGCCAGGTTGACAAGTGAAGCTAACTAACTATGACAACATCCAAAAGTTGGCATGCATTATCAGAATTTTTCTTCAGTGTACTCCATCTCTTAGTCTTAATGAGATTTTAGCAACGTTCTTTTCTTGACAATGTAAAGCTTCTCTGACAATGGCAAGAAACCACTTCTCTTAGCACTGCTTCTAGACCGATGACAGAGAGCTACGATGCAACTCATCAGCTAGCCCAGTCACCATACATCCTCATGTGGTATCAGAAAAGTCTTGCCCTTCCCACTTCTTCCCTTGACACAAATGTGAGGTTAAAGGAAATGCACCTTTGACCTTGAACTCACTTTCAGTAAAAGCACTCAGAGTCACTCTATGCTTTATGCCAGACCCAAGGAGAGAGGCTTAATGGTTCTTTGAAGGAAAAACCACTGTCCCGGTACAAGGGTGTTGCTAAGTCATTCAGCCCTTCAGGGACAACTGGTATCCCAGGGCATATCTATGTGAGAGCCCAGCAGTGTCCAGAACTCATAAGAGGTCATAGATACTGACTCTACTCCCAGGTAATATGGTTTGTTGCTTCTGAAAATGAAACATGAAGGTAATTCTATGACATTACAAAGCAATACAAACTAATGATAGGATTTCCTATTTTAATATTTTTCTTCTATCAGTTTTTTCTTAAATTTTTGGTGTTTCTGCTGTGGTTTTTATTTTAGACATGAGTCTTAGTTATTATAAAGAGAAGCCCATTGAAGTTGGCCAATGAAGATGAAGGGAAAATGCATTAGCCTGCTCCACAGTGTCTCTCAGCTTAATATCATGGCTATAAAGCTACATTTAGGATCTGGTCTCTCTTGATGCTTTGCCTGCTTTTCTCTGGTTAACTTTATTTTCCATAGAGCTCTTGTGACAGCAAGATGGCTACTGGCATCACCAAGAAAGTATGTGAGCAGGTTAGTCATCTTAACTGGATGATAAATCTGCCCCTATTATGGTCTTGGGACTGTCTGCCAAGTGCTCATCTCTGGACCCATAATGTAGCCAGGCAGTTTTTCATCTCTTACTGGTTGGGTCTAGATCACATGACCAACATGGGAACTTAAAAATAGGATGAGCCCCACTGAAGGATATGAGACCTCAAGAGGGTGTTTCTCACGCAGTATGAGAATGACACATCCAGATGAGAGAAAGAGAATCAATAGGCAAGACATCATGTGCCTGATAAAGTACAAGGAAATTTAAGCATTATAAGTTTGGTATATAGTATTTTAGAGCTTGATTTTTGTGTGTGTGTGTGGGATTAGATAAAAACTACATCATCCTTATGTATTCTACAGTTGAAGCCAAAGATAAATTGTAAACCATTCTTTAAAGTACTTTTTAGATACTTGGAAATAAAAGTCATAATTGCTTACCATTGTAGTTATACTCAGTCTCATGAATTGCTGATTCTCGGCTGTCTCAAGAATTCATAGACCCCTTATTCCATACTAGTATAATTTACATTGGGAATTATGGGCTAGTAAGACAAATATTATTGCCCCCATAAAGCTTACACCATGTATGAACTCTCCAGATACACCTAACTAACTTAGAACTTGAGACTTTTTAGAGTTGCGGAGTATGTGCAAGAGAGTCGTCTATGTTTCCATGAGCAAGCCTGCACATGATTCAGTTGAATAAATTGAGTAATGATATTGTCTTGGATCTATGGAAGATATTTTTCTGGTAGCCACCTTCATTTTTAAACCACCATGTAGGATGATTGGCTCATTGTACCACAACTAGAAGATGAGGAGACAAAGAGTTCATCAGATCTAACATTTAAGCCTTTCAAGAACATCATACATGAAGTGAGTGATGTGTGACTTCTCTTATGTCATGAATATTAATCACATGGGGGGAAAGGGAGAGGGAGAGAGAGAGAAAGGAGTTTATTTATAGAAGCCATTGGAAAAATCCTTAAGTATTCTCAAAAAAAAAAAAAAAAAAAAGCTGTGATAAAAATGCCATTCAGTTTGTATTCTCTTTGAGAGCCCATATTCATTTCCAGGGTCCCCACTCTTGTCTCTTCACCATAGGGGATTGTAAATATAATAAATGAAGCCAATTTCTTAGTCCATCTGTCAGTTTCCCAGTGAGGATAGGAAGCTGATGGAGAGGTGCTAACTTCAGAGCCTATGAGCAGGGTATAGGTAAGGGATTTTCAGCCTCCAGGGAACGTTTGTGGGATGGGTGCTACATGACAAGAAAAGTAGTAGACAAAATCTCCTGACCTGGCTTCCATCCTAGCTGTCCCATTTAGTCACTGAACAGCTTAGCTTGTATTTCTGTTACTATAGTTGTGAATCTACTTCTTTATACTACATGCCCCTGGGATGTTTCGTGGGGATCAAATACAACCAACTCTAGGGACATTGTTTTTAGTGCTTTGTTCATTTACTTCAGGTGACACTGTTTACTTAGCTTTTGTTGTTCTGGCCGTGTCACCCTTGTTCATTGTGGTTTCCAGCCTTTCAGATATGATATAGCACATACACAGTGCAAGTCAGTTTCTTTTACACTTTCTAGTCTTCCTTTTTTTTTTTTTTTAATTCATCTACTACACCAGTTTCCCACATTCTAGATTCTGATCTACAGGCTAGAGATGAGCTAGCCTATGTGATTTGGGGAAGGTGCATGGGTTTTAGGTTTAGATAATGTGAGCGTCTCATAGTTAAATTTTGAGTTGTTTAGCAATCAAGAGGGTGTTATAGATCTAAGAAGATACTCTTAAAAGTGTGTTGCAAGTTAGTATGAATGTTGAGTCAGATATAGACCTTTAAACTCATGGAGATGGTTAGATAGTAGAATGTTAAAGTCAGGGGCCAAATATGTATAAACTGGACATTGTGAAGGTATACTGGGCCATTTAACTCTCATAAATGTGGCATATTTATATCTGTTGTTTTGTATAATACTTACTGTTATAAGAGAAGGAACCATCTGTTGGACTGAAAGGGGAAACTTCTGGGGGGAAGAGGGTGGAAGGGCGGGATAGGAAGGGGGAATAGGGAGGGGTTTGTGACTGAGATATAACTTGAAGAAAAAAAAAATAAAGTATTTAAAAAAAAAAAAAGAGAAGTAGAAGGCCTGGGAAGATGGCTCACTGGAAAAGCTGCTACACCCACTCCCCCTTCCCTTATATCCCCAAATCATCAGTTTCAAGAACAGCTCAATTATCCATCACATAGGCATTAGTCTCTAAATCAAGTATGTAAGAATGACTCATTACATACATTACACCTAACTCAATTAGAATTCCTAAAAAAAACACTTACATAACCAATTAGACCTAGTCCTCAAACTTCAGGATATTCCTCCATAGGCCATAGCCCAAGTATATACAAAAACAACCATCATTCCACCCAAATAAATAAAAATACCAGTAACCCTAAAAAAGATCCTCCTAAACCTAACACCATAGCACAACCCACACAACCGCTAATAATAAGACTTAGGCCCCCATAAATAGGAGAAAGCTTCAAAGCCAACCCTAAACAACAAGCCAAATATAAAACACTCATAAAAAATTAAATTACTCATTATTCCCACATAGCACTTAACTATGACTAAGGACATGAAAAATCAACTATAAGAACACTAATAAAAAATATCCAAAAATCTCATCCACTACTTAAAACTATCAATGATTCATTCATCAATCTGCCAATTCCATCAAATATTTCATCATGATGAAACTTTGGCTCTCTCCTAGGAGTATGTTTAATTTTACAAATTCTCACCAGCTTATTCCTAGCCATACACTATACATCCGACATATCAACTGCATTTTCATCAGTAGCCCATTTGTTATGTTATCAAGAGAACCTGAGTTTAAATTCCCAGCACCCACATAAAAGGTAGCATGGCTGTGTGTGCATGCAGCTCTATCAGTGGGCATTAAAATGGAGGATCCTAGGAGCTCACTGGCCTCATTGAAATGATGAGTTTTAGGCTCACTGAGCCTTACAAGGTAGAGAGCTGTAGAGGAAGAAAATGGCATCTTCCTATGGACTTCATGTGCACACACACACACACCATACACATACCACACATTCACCAAACACACAACAATTCACACACACATACACACAATATACTGCACACACTACACACACACACCATACACACACACCACATATACACACACATACACAATCGTACATATACACACATACACACAAACCATATACATACCACACATACACGCATACACACCATACACATACCACATATGTACCATACACACAACCATTCACACACACATACACACCACACATACACACACACACAGCATACACAATTTAAAAAAAAAGAAAGCAATGAACAGATGTTAAGGCTCCTCAGAAGAGTACGACAAGAACCAAAATGGCCATCAGAGAGCCGAAGCTAATTGGAGAGTTCAAGAATGTCATTAACTACCAGACCAATTCTCTAGAGTGTCTTCAGGCAGCAGAGCCCTGCTGACACCTTCATCCCCAACGTCTTGTCTCCAGAGGAGTTTCTGTTGTTTTAAGCCACAATGTTTAGGATCCTTTGCTACCATTGCCACAAGAAACACGCTCTAGCCTTTCCTCCAAATCACTAGTCTGAGCAGGACTGTGAATACTTTAGCTTCATGTTTCACCAAATGATCTTACAAAATAAGGCCATCCACATTCCAGGATGTCAGGAGAGAGACAGTGTGGGCCAGAGCTAGATGGCCCTCAGAGATTGCCCAATGCTCAGTGTCTGAAGAGGAGAGAGCAGACACAAAAGGTGAGGTTCTTGTGCAGCAGCCTAGAAGGCTAAACAGCGCACCCAAGAGCAAGGGTCTGACTCAAGATTCAAGTTTCCTGACCCTGGCCAAGTGCTTCCTAAGGACCTCTGGCTCAGCAAACATGCGGGAAAGAATCTACTGATACCGTGACATTGACTTTCTAAAATGGAGTTCAGATAGGCCCTTTCACTCTTGTAATGGACCCAAGGTAGTACTGGAGAACAGGAGACACCAAATTGTCTGGAAGAACCAAGGTTACAACAGGCATTGGAAAAAGATCCTCGGTGCAGAGAGAGTGTGGCCAGGTGTGTTGGGCTCTGGGACCTTAGGGCTTGGCTAGACTTCTTCCTTTGCTGCTCCCTAATTCTATGAACTTGGAAAAGTTTCTCTCTGGAAGAGTCAGTTTCCTCAGCTGTAGAGTGGAGCTGGTAATAGCATTTGACCAGGTTATCCTCAATGTGAAATAAGATGTTGTATAATGAGCATGTCCTGCCCCATGCCTGTCAGTCAGCAAGGATTCCATGTTTTATTCTATTATTGTAGAAAAGAGTACCCTCTAGTAAAGTACAGAGGAGCTTATCCTTTTAAGTATTTTCTATGTGGGTGTTTTTCCAATGGCCACGGAATTTCTTTAGTGATTAGGAAAAATGGCAAAGCTGACAAACAAGTCTGCCTTGTGGCCATGGAGGCAGCTGGGCCGCACCTATGCTTGCGTACAGCAGCTGCCTACACCGTTATCAGACTCCCAGTGCTAGTGGGAGTGCCAAGATGGCTCTTCTGGAAAATGCAAAACTATAAATGTTTGCTGAGTAAAATATATAAGCAATCTCCAATCTCCGAGACAACTTGGTCCAGGAAGAATTGAGGTGAGGTCACGCCATAATAAAACACTAGTCTGTCATGATCTGAAGCCCTGTGGGGAAACTGGAGCTGCTACTCAGGAGACATGAGCCTCGGGTCCAACCAGCTGCTCCAAGATGTGTCACTAGGCAGGTGACTTAGGAGTTTGTTTCCTAATCCATCTAACATGCCTTTTTATGAGACTCAAAGGAGGTCAAAGTTGTGAAAGTAGCTAATAACAGGAAAGCATGCCAAAGGGGCACCACAACCGTCATGTTCTATCAACGAGGGAACTCTACAAAATGAACCTTCGCCGCCGATTTCAACTCTCTTCATTCTGCCCAAACTGTCACATTTTAATTTATATTTTTCATTACTTCACTTTTGCCTGTTAGAATTTTAGTTGGGCTTCCTGATTCTCTTGTGGCTTTTCTATATGTTTCAAGAGGATGTCCATCCTCATACAAGGCCTGCCATGTTCTCTCACGGAATCCATCCTTTTATATATATATACCCCTGACATGCTTGGTCTTGGAATCCTTTCATACTCCTTAGCACCTTTCAACACCTCTCCATCTTCCCGATTTTAGCATCATCTTTTCTAATTAAAGCTCTCAAGATAGCTGAAAACTTTGTCCTCCTGGCCCAGTTGCCATGATTCCCCAGAGCAGTGTGACTCATCATAATGGAACAAAGGCTTTAGCCCTCTCCTCCTGCCTCTTGGTCCCTAGCTGATGCTTAATCTCAGAATCACTCTGCTGAGTAGTTAATGGAATCTGACTGGCTGTTTATCTCTTTTGTGGGCATGTTTTTGTCTGCCCTTCTGGCTAACTCTGGAAGATTTTTCTGACTGATGAAACCTGTGGAGACTTTCCTAAGAGACAGAGTAATTGATTCTTTCATTTTGGTGCTAGAAACTGTACTAACCGGCTACCATCCCTACCTTTAGGAGGCTCGGAACTCAGCCATGGAAAGAGCAATTGGGGAAACGTATTTTGAGTATGGTATTACTAAGTAAAAAGGGCAAGATGCTGTATTAACTTGTAATAGTGGGGCCCTAAGTTGAGGCTGTAAGGAAGGCTACTTTGACAAAATGACCTCTGACAGTTGAGGATGAACTGACCATCTGGGATCTTCTGACTAGTGGGAAGTTCTGCAGTCAAGCCTACACCCAGGAGGGCCCTTCCTATTCTTTTTCTGTCACATGTAACAGAAAGCCTAAAGCCATTCCCCAGACGTCTGCTATTATCAAATTGCAGGCACATGGGGGATGGCTGGAGGCAGGTCAGTGTGGTGTCCTGAGCATGGGGCAGTCTGCCTTCTCTGCCTTTGCCACTGTGGGCCATTGGATATTTAGTGAAATACTTATCTGATCCATAACTTACATATTCGGGAAACAAAAATGATAAGCTTCCAGGCCACTGTAAATGGTAATGAGTTAATGAACACGATTGCAGTTTAACTGTAAGGCATATGAACTAAAGAGGGGAAGCTGCTCCAAGCTATCTGATCCAGCATCAAGGTGGAATAAGGGGCAGGAAATGCTGATTCCACAGTACATTCCTTTCAAAGACTCATCTGCTTTGGATTCTGGAGTCCTCTTACTGCCATTAATATACACGCTTCCTTTATAATATCTAAAGCATGAAGAGCTGTATTTTAATTATTAGCTGCACAACTCAGTCATGGCAAAGGAGACAGCCCTTCTTTTCAATGAAGTCACTGAGATCCTTCTTGCCTAACCTAATGGAACCCATCACCTCCTCACATCTCAGGGGCTGGGCAGGCTATCTCCTACCCTGATGGCACATGGCACTGTTAGGGAGTTGTTAGGTTGAACTCTATAAACAAAATGACCAAAAATAGGCTGGCAGGAAACAGCTGGTTTGGTCTCTGTAGAAATCACTTTGCATTTGGAGTAACACCGCTATGTGTCTGAATTGGTTTGGAGCCCAGAGCACCAAGAGTCACATGGACCCTAGAATGGCAATAGACTGCTGGGAGGTGTCAAACCTTAGCCACACAGACATTAGTCATTTTACAGGTGGATGGAAGGAAATACAGATCCATAACCCATATCCAAGGAGGCTCAGCAGTTAATTTTTGAGACATTTGTTGGTAAAATACAACAAAATAGACACAAGGCTTCTTGGTCCGGCAGTGCCTGGTTCATGCCATGTCAGTTTGAAGCACAGTTTCTCATCTATTGACTGAGCAAAGAGGAAGTGGTGGCAGAGATTGGCTAGCATAACTGCTCTGTTGTCCCAGACTGCATGTGCAGAGGTCTGTTGTGTGGCCTGAACGCATCCTGTAAATATGGGCTAAATGGTGCCTGATTCAGGTATGCCGCCCCTGATGACTATCAGCCAGGATTGAAAATAGGTCCTCAGCAAAGATCAAACGCTTTAAAAGAACAGCACATCCCCTTTCTTTATGTTTCCTAGAGCATTTCCTCCCAATCCCTTTGGACTGAGCACAGGAGCTGTTTCCTTTTTAGGAAGGCCAAATCACAACAAAAGGCAGTGGGGACAGGCTACCCTTCGGATTTTAATTGGCAAATGGCCAAATACCACTGTGTGTGTGTGTGTGTGTGTGTGTGTGTGTGTGTGTATCTGTGAATCTGGTGTGCATTTACTGTTTTGCATATTGCACACTATGGTATGCATTTCTGGTATATATGATATGTGTATAATGTGCTATCCATATAAAATGTGTGGCGTATATATGTGACTTGTGTATGTTGAGGTGGGCATGTGAGTATACTAAACATCTGAAATGGGAATTTCACTTGGTGATGATCTCTCAAGGCCATCCTGGCTATAAACTCTGAGCTAGCGCGGTCCTAGAGCTACAAGAGCTTAGAAAATCAAATACTGACAAGAAGGATGCATGATGCATTCTCCTCCAATTGGCCTGGAACCTGTTTCCGTGGGGCATCTGGCATATTATGTAACTTAATTTCTTAGGATCCTCAGAAGCATATGAATGGGATACTAAAGGCAATAGGTAAAACAGTTGTCCAAGGTCATTTATCTTGTGAGTGATGGGACCAGGCTTTGACCTGCTGATACAGTCAGCCAACCTGAGACAGGCAAGTGCCCAGGCAACAATGCAACCAGAAATGAGAGGCTATATATAGCCAGAGGATACGGTAATGAAAACGGATAGGAACATTTAAATCCTATTGTTAGACCCTGGAAAGCCTCCCACTGGAGGTCTTAAGGGAGTGGCATGCTTCAAAGTCATCTTCTTTTGGCTTTCTGGGAAGATTTAGAAGGAAGAATCTGGAAGTCAACTCACAGAAAAGGATCATTCCAAATACCCTGTGTTCAACAGCAATAGCCATGCAAAGTCTAGAGCGGTTATGATAGAACCCTCTGGGGTGTTGCTTTCCAAGGACAAGCTTTAGATTCTATATCAACCAAGAGTCTGGGATTTCTTTTTTATTGTGCCCCGGACTGGGGAATCACTATCTGCAAGGGAAACAGATGGTGGAAACTAACTATTTCATTAGAACCAATGGAAGAACACATTTCCACAGTGTCCTGAAGAGCTAACATTGGCATTTGAAGTTATTATAGAAATAATGGGCAAGGTGGGGCAGGAGAATGGTAAAGAGAGGAGAGAGGATGGGAATTATGAAGGAGAAGCTGGTTGGTGATTGTCAGTGAGAATTTCTCACTGAGCATTAGGCTCTGAGGTCTCATTTTGAGTCCTGCCTGGGTTATGACATGGGGAGATAATACTCGTTTAGACTTCTGCTGGATGTGGCTTACTCAAGGCTTCTTGGGACTACCTGGTGGAAAGAACCACATTGCTTCCTTTGTTTTTTTTTTCCCCTATTCACTAATTAACTGCTCATAGTCTCCTAACACTTGTGTATCTGGCTGTGTTTGATGTGCTAAGATGGCAAAGATAAAGCAATGGATTGTAGTCCAGTGAAGATGATAAATGTGGCCAGTCACAGCTTATGTGACCATGCCCCAGAAAAAGCAGAATTGCAAGTGAGTGTCTGAAAACTGCAAATTAATTAATGTAGTTATTAGTAAGTATGAACTATAATATTAGGCCAGCAGAGTAGCCGGTGGAGTAGCTGGCGGCTTGGCAGAGGAGCAGGCGGCCTGGCCTGAGTGCCTTAACCGGTTACCTAACTTATCCTGGAGAAAGAGCCCCGGGACCAAAGGTGGCCTACACCACCTATAACCTAAACTCTGTTAATTAATATAAGTTGTTATATTAGACCGGTAGAATTACCGGCGGCTTGGCGGGAGATTCGCCTGGGCTCAAGGGGAGTCAGGGAATCCAACAGCCTGGGACTGCTTGGACTGAGGGCCTATAAGCCACCGCCGTCTTTTCCCCAATAATTAAACACACCAAGACCTTTTAATATTTTAACACTTAGCCCTTAGCTGGGCAGACTCTCAATTAGCTACTCTAAGTTAATCCCAAACCAACACGTGCCTGTGAGTACCTTCCAGACTTCTCCAGATGTCTGTCTCCTTCTGTGTCTCCCGGCGGAAAGAGAGCGAGTTTCTGTGTGTGCGGAATTCCTGTGCTGATCTGAGGAAGTCCTGCCTTCCTATACTCTTTCTGCCCAGCTAATTGGCCATAAGAGACTTTTATTAACCAATCAAGAGAATGCCTCAGAAGGGGCGATAACCAGATCTCAGCATTGAATTCAATGTATCAGAAACAATATTAGACCTTCCTTCAACAAGTGTCATTTTACCAGACCTATTGAACACAAGAATATATTATATATAGAATATGTTCCTTGTTCTCTGCAGGCATCACAGCCTAAGAAAAATAACTCTTTTAAAAGGTTCTTAAATTAGCAAGTCTATGGAAGATACAGTCTGAATTATTGGCAAGGTCAATGAATGAGAGATAAGTGATATGAAGTTATTCCAACCTCCAGGCTTCATGGGGAGGGTTCAGTGGGAAGCTAAGGGACTCACAATGACTGAACTCAGTGTCTCTTGACTCACTGTCTCCTGGTTCCACTGGTATATGGCATTGTTCTTCTGTGAGGTAGGGAACATTGAAGGGGAACAATTTGTAAGAGAGGTCTATTCATCTTGCTTTTGAACACATTTACTTTGAGATGGTTACAAGAGGCATTAGGGATTCTTCTTAATGCTGTTACCATATACTGGCCAAGGCCATTTGAGCAATAAGTGTTTTGACTATCAATGTGAGGGTGCGGTGAGGAAGGCACAGAGGCAGGAGGTGTCTGCAGACTGGGAATAGAGAGATGAATGCTGCTGCCCAGTCTACCTTTTCTTCTCTATTCAGACCCAGACTGCAGTGAGGGACAGGAAGGGCACCAATGGGTATGATCCTCTTCATCCCTTGTTTGTTCCAGGACTCTCTTGGCAAACACTGAAAGCTGAGTGAACAGAACAATCATAAGGAATTGATTCTGGAGAAGAATCCAGGCATGGATTTTTAATATGCATTTCTTTTAGACTGTTATATCATTCTAACTTTCAGATTTGACTCAGGTCTCTTAGGTCCTGATGGAGTGAAAAGCTTGGAGCTGGCATTTATCAACTCAGTGGCACTGTCCTTTACTTTGTCAGTCCAATAAGGACGTGAGATGGAAGGACTGTGTCTACTTTGCAGATGGGGAATTGTAGGATCAGAGAGATGAAGTGACTTGTATAAGGTCACTTATCCAGGGACGATTTAAAGCTTCACTGTATAATCCACTAGTGGCAATTTAAAGCTTGTTAATTCAAACTAAATAAAATGAATCAATCAATTGCATCAGCCAAATTCTACCTGCTCTATTGCACATTTTCCTAATGCTTGCAATTTTGGACAGAAGAGAGAACATTTCCATCTGTGTGGAAAATTCTGTTCTACTGTTATAAAGTCTGCACTTCAATGAGCATCTTTATGACCAAGCTCTGTTCTCCATCATTACCTGCTAGAGTTGTCCCATGTTATGTAAGCATCTAAAGAGAAAAGTTCATCCTGGGTACCACAAGCAATCATCTCCCTTCATCCTAGATGGAGAACACCCAGAAACTTTGTTAAACCTGCTTTGTCTTTTATGGGGCCTCAGGAGGTGGCTATGGACTAGGAGTTGCACGGAAAGGGAAGATAAGGATGAATGAGCTGGCCTTCCTGTACCGACCTCCATCTCTGTTTTGGAGATGGCCTGGGACAGCAGCAGAATCTTAAGTTCTGACTCTCCCAAGGAAAAAAAAGAGCCTGAGATGGAGCCACCTACATGTAAAGTCATAGCACTGCACCAAGAAGGGAGTAAGTGCCTCAGGAAGGCAAACTCAAAAAGAGAAAAAGAAGAGGAGGCAAAGAACCTACATGGGAAAGAGAAGTCTAAGAAGCTTAACAGAACACACTGGGAAGTCGCCTAAGTCTGGTCGACTCCTCTGCTACCTATGTACCTTTCCACCTGAAGTAGCCTTCTTGCAGCCAGCCCTTGGGGCAGTGAGGATCATTATAGTTTTTACTCCTTGGAAAAAAAAGATAGCTGGCCATTCTAGGGCAAATGTCCTCACCAGGAGAATTCTTAGCACTCAATGAAGTTCAGAAGTGTGCAGAGGAGACAGACTATATTATGATTTCAATTTCTTCTCCCCATTTCAAAACCAGCTATCAGGAAAAATGCTGCTCTCATTCTTGACCATGTGTGGGTTTCAGAAACCTTCCCAGAGTAGCAGCAACTAATCTCACAAGAGTTGTTCTATCCTTATTTCAACCCTCACTTTGAGACAGGCTTGGGAGGAGCAAGCAGAAAATGGCAACCAGATTGACTTGGGTGAAAACAAGTACATATTGATCCTGGAAATTTTCCCTATGTGCTAATGTTTTACTTTTATACACCATTCTGGTAATCTACTCTACAAAGGATTGTGGTAGCTTGCCATGTATGCTTCTTCTAAAGCAGGGAAGTGGAAATTAGAAATATTTAACATTCAGACAAGATTGGGCATGTTCAGGGTGGTATGGCTGTAGACAATATTCAGAACCTAAAGAATACAAAGTACCACCAACAATATAGAGTAATGATGGACATAGGAAACGTTCCTCAGTACAATGATGAAATTATATGATTTGTACAATCCATGGGCACACGTTCAAGAAGATAGTGTCAGTCCTTCTATTTGACTAAGGCGTGACAGAAGTTTTGTAAGTATTTCCTGAAAGATTTGAAGAGACTGGGCCTCCAAAAAGTGAAACCAGATGTGAGTGTTACTGGTTGTTAGTAGAGGCAGGGCACAGGTCCTGTGTCTTCTGACACTCACTCATCACTCTTAAGATTGACAGCCACTCATATCTATCCCTCCCTGAAACACGCAGAGGAAAGAGCTATGTTGAACCTCCAAACCATGGCATCATGACCCATACAAGAAATAACACCTAAGGTGTCACAGCACATAGAAGCATGAGAAACATTCCCATTCCGGTAGCTTCATCTCAAGTTCCCTCTTCCTTCAACAGCTTGGCCTTTCCTATTGTACTGAAGAAATAGGAGTGAAAAACAGACAGAAACAGACTATTTTCTGGTCAGTAAGCATCTATGGGAGATTTCAGCTCATGGTGCCAGGAAAAGAAGCACAATGGACCAATGGACGCCCCAGCCAAGAGCCTGTATAGACCTGGGAACAAATGCTCTGGGTTTGGTTTTAATTCCATGGGATCTGGGTTCTGGATACCTACTCGGGGATGACTTGCAGCTAAGCATGGGTGTACGTGAGACAGCATGTAGAAAGAAGCTGTGCAGTGCCTGGTTAGGTCATCGTGATGGCTCAATGATGTCATCCACCACACTCCCTAAGCAGTTATTTCATAAGCATGTGGGTAGGAAGGCAGAGGTGTGCTGGTGTGCCACATGTGTGCTTGTGTGCAAATGCCAGTGTATGTGTAGGATGGGGTGGGTTTTTTCCACTGCATATTGTACATTTTATGATATCCACTGATGTGAAACTGAGCCATGAGGAAATAAAGGTGGGGCAGAGACTATTAATTACATGGGGGAAGAAAGAGAAAGAGGTGAAGTTGAAGGAGCAGGAAGCAGAATTGTGTAGATTTAATTGGCCTTATTTTATAGTCTTAGCTCTATTTTCACAGGGTAGCAATGAATTGGCCCGTAAAGGTAAAGCACTTTTTACTGTTGCGGGGCCAGGAGAAGAAGGTTTCATTGTTATTCCTCCTCAGAGCTCATGCGGCCACTTCAAATATTAACTCTTTTTTGGCCCCAAGAATTCAAAATTTCAGTAGAATCATTTCAGCTCAGCCAGGCTTGTCACAATGGTCCTTCATGTTTGGAAAACATTACTCTACCTTAATCCAGCTGTTTGACCTTTAGAGTGGACTCACTCAACCAGTGAACATCCCCATTCTAATTTTTCTATTGAAAAAAATCGAAGCCCCTTGCAGTTACATGCAATTCTGGGAATTTCAGCACCTAAGGAGGAGCAAGGCACAGGATGTTGGGGGTAGGGGCGGGGTCGGGGTTACATCTGTCTTGATGTCATTCAGAGAGCTCTTCTATTAGCTAAGAGAATCAGAACCAGAGGCCAAGCCTTCCTGCTCCTCAAACTAGTGTCCTCTTCTCCATCATACATTCTTTGTGTCACACAGCCATGCACCAGCTCTGACTGAGAAGTCATCTGGTTATCCATCATGTCAAGCCTCAGAGTATTATGTAAGTCAGGTCCTGCCACTTTGAAGATGCATTCGAAGGTACATTCTTCTCTAATACAACGACCTTGAAAACCAGACTACTGTTTTTCTTTCCACTCACAGCTAAAGATGCTGTCACTCAGAGGGGTGAAGACCTACCTCAGGGTACACAGCTAGTGGCAGAGCTGGAATTCCTACACGGTCCAGAGTCCCCTTTTAACTCAGGTTCCCCACCTGCCAACTTTCCTCTTACTAGAATTATTTATTTTCTCCCATATCTTATTTAATCTGCTCTACCATACCCTCATAACCCACAACAGAGTTCCAATTTCAAGATCTCAAGTTCAAGATCCTGCAGGTTTCTAGATCAATCTCTCTCTACATCTTAAGTCACGGCCTTCCTGTGCTCCAGCAAATGCTGTTCCTTCTACACCCTCTGTTGCTTTCCAGTCTCTTCAGTTTGTATCTACAACAGTATTTTCCTCCTTATCCCCTATGGGGAACCCTGTCTCTCCTAGGGTCATCCTATGTGGCATCGAATGCATGAAACTTTCCAGGGCTTCTTAAATGCAATGGTCTCCCATGAGCTCCTGGGCCACATCTTTTCATCTCGCCTACCCTACCTGGCCCAGATATCACTGTGGATGCCTTTGTGGGGTCTTATGTTTTCACTTGAGGTGCTGATCACAGTTGCTTGGTGTATTCTGGGCATACAGAAAACATGGGATGAGAATTTTCCTTTGGTGTTGTATCTACCCTGGTTTCTTTCTTTCTTCTTTGAGAAGAGTTTGCACTATGTAGATCTGGTTAGCGTGGAACTCACTATGTTGAATAGGGTGGTCTTTAACTCAGAGATGTACCTTCCTCTGCCTCTCAGGTGCTGGGATTAAAAGATGTGAGCTATTACTCCAAGCTTATATATTCTATTATGCATCATAATACATGCTTGGTTTCTTACCCAGCCTGTTACTCAGCATGAGTGAATAACTCAAGGTTTTGGAATCAGTAATCTAGACTAGATCCCCAGCATCTCTGCTTCTAACTGTATGGCAGATACCAATCTAGGGCCTCCCATTCTGTTAGAATCTGGTGGTGTCATCTTTCTGGGAGAAAGTCCCTGTGAAATTAAATAAGATGGAGGACAGGAAACACTGGAACAGAGCTTCAATGGAGGCTTCCTTTAACTGTATCAATATCTTTATAGTTTCTAAGACCTCCCAGCAATATTAGATGCCCCATGCATTTGAGTATGAATCAGTGTTACTGCTTCCGATTTAATGCTTTACTTTCACCAATATTTATCAGCATTGGTTGGCTTTCTCTGTGTCCAAATGTCCCAAGTTCATTTTACTGTTGCTGGAATTTACTATAACAGAGTTCTAACATCTGACACCTTTTCTTACAGAGTCTATGTTTTAAGAAGCAGTGCACTGTGGGGAGAAGACAGAGAAGAAAGGACTAGGGGACCCAGGGACCAAGGAGGACTGCCCCTCTTTGCTACTTGTACCCATCATCTGCTGATTGAGGGATATCGGACAAAAATACAGCCTGAAATCCCTCAGTACTTAAGTGGACAGTGTGTACTTTTACTTCACTCGCCAGAGCATTGCATGTTCAGAGACATAAAGATGACATATGTAAGTACATTTCTCCTACCTTCTTTTCAAAGCACACGTGAACACACACACGTGCCCAGAAGCACACACGCAGACACCAACATGTGCTCCACCAACCCTGGATGTTCTGTTGTTTGAACATGTTGTTTTCTTTAACTAAGTGGCTGTTTGCAACTATGTTCACATTGTAACTGAGTTCTTTAACTTTGAAAAGAGCTGTTTGCTGAAATAAATTCCACCCCTTTCTTTGTTTGTTTTTTTTCCCTTGGTAAGCAATCAAAACCAACTGGCAATAAAGCTGGACTTCAACAGCAAAAGAATCAACAGAAAGGCTCCATGCACATGGAAATTGAACAACTCTTTACTAGATGACTATTGGGTCACGGAAGAAATAAAGAAGGAAATCAAAGACTTCTTAAAATCCAACAAAAATGAAGACACAACATACCCAAACCTATGGGACACAATGAAAGCGGTGCTACGAGGAAAATTCATAGCACTAAGTGCCTTCAAAAAGAAAATTGTGACAGCTCATATTAACAAATTAACAGCCAAACTGGGTGAATTGGAAAAAAAAAAAAGAAGCAAATACCCCGAAAAGGAGCAGAAGGCAGGATATCATCAAACTTAGGGCTGAAATCAACAACTTAGAAACAAAAAGAACTATACAAAGAATCAATGAAACCAAGAGTTGGTTCTTTGAGAAAATCAACAAAATAGACATACCCTTAGCCAAATTAACTAAAAGACAGAGGGAAAAAAACCCAAATCAACAAAATCAGAAATGAAAAGGGGAAATAACAACAGACATTGAGGAAATCCAGAAAACATTTAGATCCTACTTTAAAAATCTATACTCCACCAAATTTGAGAACTTAAGCAAAATGGACAATTTTCTCGATAGATTCCACCTACCGAAGCTAAATCAAGATCAGATTAACAGATTAAACAGCCCTATAACTCCTAAGGAAATAGAAACAGTCATTAAAAATCTCCCAACCAAAAACAGCCCAGGGCCAGATGGCATTAGTGTGGAATTCTACTGGACCTTCAAAGAGGAGCTAACACCAATACTCTTCAAACTATTTCACCAAATAAAATCTGAAAGAACATTGCCAAACTCATTCTATGAGGCCACAGTCATCTTGATTCCTAAACCACACAAAGACCCAAGAAAGAAAGAGAACTTCAGATCAATCTCCCTCATGAACATAGATGCAAAAATACTTAATAAAATACTAGCAAACCGAATTCAAGAACACATCAAAAGTATCATACACCATGATCAAGTAGGCTTCATCCCAGGAATGCAGGGATGGATCAATATACGAGTCTATCAACGCAATTCACCATATAAACAAGATGAAGGAAAAAAACCACATGATAATCTCTCTAGATGCAGAAAAGGCATTTGACAAAATCCAACACCCTTTCATACTAAAAGTTGTGGAGAGAACGGGCATACAAGGACCATAACTAGAAATAATAAAGGCAATATACAGCAGGCCAGTGGCCAACATCAAATTAAATGGAGAGAAGCTTGAAGCATTTCCTCTAAACTCAGGGACAAGACAAGGATGTCCACTTTCACCATATCTCTTCAATATAGTACTTGAAGTTCTTGCTAGAGCAATAAGACAACTAAAGGAGATCAAAGGAATAAATATTGGAAACGAAGAAGTCAAATTATCCCTATTTGCAGATGATATGATAGTATACATAAGCGACCCCAAATATTCCACCAGAGAACTCTTACAGCTGATAAACACCTTCAGCAAGGTGGCAGGATACAAAATTAATTCAAAAAAATGAGAAGCCCTTCTCTATACAACAAACAAATGGGCTGAGAAAGAAATAAGGGAAACGACCCCCTTCACAATAGCCACAAACAATATAAAATACCTGGGGATAACTCTAACCAAGCAAGTAAACGACCTATACAACAAGAACTTCAAGCCCTTGAAGAAAGAAATGGAAGAGGCCTTTAGAAGATGGAAAGATCTCCCATGCTCATGGATAGGTAGGATCAACATAATAAAAATGGCCATCCTACCAAAAGTAATATATAGATTCAATGCCATTCCTATCAAAATACCAACACAATTCTTTATAGACTTGGAAAGAGCTATTCTCAACTTCATATGGAACAACAAAAAGCCCAGAATAGCTAAATCAATCCTTTACAATAAAAAAACATCTGGAGGTATCACCATCCCAGATTTCAAGCTGTACTACAGAGCAATAGTAGTAAAAACAGTGTGGTATTGGTATAGAAACAGACCAGTAGATCTATGGAACTGAACTGAAGATCCAGAAATAGACCCACACACTTTTGGCCACCTAATTTTTGACCAAGAAGTCAAAATAGCACAATGGAAGAAGGACAGCATCTTCAACAAATGGTGCTGGTCCAACTGGATGTCCACTTGTAAAAGAATGAAATTAGACCCATACTTATCACCTTGTACAAAACTTAAGTCCAAGTGGATCAAAGACCTTAACATAAGGCCGGTCACACTAAATCTACTAGAAGAAAAAGTGGGAAAAACCCTCAAACTCATTGGCACAGGCGACAACTTCCTGAACAGAACACCAACAGCTCAGGACCTGAGATCAACAATCAATAAATGGGACCTCATGAAACTGAAAAGCTTCTGTAAGGCAAAAGACACTGTCATTCTAACAAAACGGCAGCCTACAGACTGGGAGAGAATCTTCACCAACCCCACATCTGACAGATGGCTAATATCCAAAATCTACAAAGAACTCAAGAAATTAAACACCAAGAAACCAAATATCCAATCAAAAAGTGGTGGATGGAGCTAAATAGAGAATTCACAAAGGAGGAATCCCTAATGGCCAAGAGACACCTGAAGAAATGCTCAACATCCTTAATCATCAGAGAAATGCAACTCAAGACAACTCTGAGATTCCATCTCAAACCTGTCAGAATGGCTAAGATCAAAAGCTCAAATGACAGCACATGCTGGCAAGGGTGTGGAGAAAGGGGAACCCTCCTCGATTGCTGGTGGGAGTGCAGGCTTGTGCAACCACTATGGAGGTCAGTATGAGGATATCTTAGAAAACTTGGAACAGCTTTGCCTCAGGACCCAGCCATACCACTTCTGGGTATACATCCAAATGACTCCTCACCGAATAATAAGGAAGTTTCCTCATCTATGTTCATAGCAGCCTTATTTGTAATAGCTAGAAACTGGAAACAACCCAGATGCCCCTCAACTGAAGAATGGATTAAAAAACTGTGGTACATCTATACAATGGAATATTACTCAGCTATCAGAAACAATGAAATTATGCAATTTGCAGCCAAATGGATGGAACTAGAGAAGCTCATCCTGAGTGAGCTAACCCAGACTCAGAAGGATGCACATGGCATCTATTCACTTATAGTAGGATTTTAGCTATATAGTGCAGGATATCTGTACTACAACCAACACACCAAAGGGAACATGGACATAGACTTTTTTTCTCTTTCATTTTTGTTGTTGTTGTTAGTTTTTGTTGGTTTGTTTGTTGGTCTGTTTTTTAGTTTTCCCTCCCCAGCAATGAGACACTTTTCACTGGTGGTACTGCCTTGTAGGCCCTCAGTGTATGAAGAGGCTCTTGGCCCTCATATGACATCTGAACTGGGGCGAGGGACTGTCATGTGGGGTCACTCCACTCCAGAGTAGCAAGATGGAAGGGTTAGGGGGTAGAGGATGGGAGGGTGGGGCTTGGAAGGGGGGAAAGAGGACAATATGATGGAGATGTAACCTGAAGCAACCAATAAATAAATTTATTAAATAAAAAAAGCAGGTAACAGGTTTAAAACACTGTAAATAATTAAAGGTTACAGCTGTTCAACCTGGTTTTATAAACCACCAAGAGTCGAAAAAACTTAGAGCTAAGGTAAAATACATGAAATGAATGGGGTTAGCCTTTAACTTCAGCAGAGACAGGAAGAGCACTATAGAGTTAGTTGTCTTATAAATTCTAGAGTTACAAGGAACAGGGTGGTGATGGTGCATACCCTTAATCCCAGCATTCGAGAAGAATATACCCTTAATCCCAACACACTAGAGACAGAAACAGGCAGATGCCAGAGCTCAGATACAAAACAAGCTCTACATAGGGAAAAACTTCGATCCAGGGGCGGGGGAGCACATTTTTAATCCCTTCAGTTGGGAATCACAGGTCTTGATCCCAATACTTAGGATGCAGAGACAGGCACATAGGATTAGGAAGGATTTAAGTTTAAAAGCTACATACAAAAGGCATGCTCAATGTAAACAAATTGTCCTTTGAGATATCAAAATATATACACTAAAGGTTTGTTTAGCTCCAAAATAACAAAATAATTTCTTCTTTAATCCAGATTGAAAGATAATACTTTATATATTGTCAAAAAACCAAATTTGCTCCAGGAAAAATATTACCTGACCCCCCCCCACCAAAAAAAAGGTAATTGCCCCAGAGTTAGGATTACGGCAGGGCTCTGTTCTTAACTTTCCAGGAGACTTAAAGCATCCATTCATGGAATCCAGGAACAACTGGACAAGGGAAACCTCAGCAGAAAACAGATCAGACACCGAAGAAGACGAGCAGCCCAGACGATCCAGCCCTGCAGACTCCCTCAAAAATCTACAACTACAACTCAAAATCACTAAGTTCGTTCAGCTCCACAGACTGCTCCAGCCAGAACTTCAGTAAAGGCCTGAAGATCAGCTTCTGTCTACAAACTTCTTAGGACATCTAAATAGCTGAGCATCTAAGGACTGAACATCAAATGATTCCATTAACATTTTTAACCATTTTTCCATCCCTATTGGGGCCCCAAACAGGTTTATTACGTCCCAAATCAGCAGGAAGTCATTTATGAGAGCGACATCCCAGGCCCAGAAGGTGGGGAGGGTGTTCCCCCCCCACACTTTGGTTATTCGATGGATAACAGAAAATTTTGTCATTTAGGGGAAGAGACCACAAGCTGTTAAATGGTCTTCTTAAATGGGTTTTGGAGGTTAGACCTAGGGACTTCTCTCTTTTTCTTTTCTGTATCCTTCTTTCTCTCCTATGTAGGAGTGAATAGACTTGAGAAAAAATGGGACATAGACATAGTATAGGAAAGATCAATAAAAAGGACAGATTATTGAATAAGCCCTTATACTTTTGTATATTGATACAACTTTAATACTATATTAGGCTAAATTGGTATTGATCATTGTATATTAATGCAAAATTAAGATTGTATTGGACTACATCGGTACTGATCTTAGTATATTGATACAAAATTAAGAATATATTTGGCCACATTGGTATTGATCTTTGTATATTGTTACAAAATTAAGGGTAACACTTCTTAAAGGTATTGTACCTAGTAATGCTGAAAAAGGAAATGTGAAGTTTTGGCCTTTTGCTACCAACCATCATAAACTGTTTAGGATATTAAGAAATACAAACTAACAGTCATACAAGCGTGTCATTTTGTTAGTTACTATGACAGTCTATCACAGTTATTTTCTAAGCTACTCAGAAATCAAGTTGTTAAGAGACAGCAACATTTGCTTATCTAAACATAAGAGATAGACAGGGCATCTTCAAAAACCCCAAGAGCTCTGCAGAGTATGGCATTCAAAGATGTTTTCTTAAATTAAGATTTTTTTGATATCGAGACATGCCAGCTCCTGACCGCATCACCTATCCCACTCCAAGTAGAAGACGAGCATCGAAGAATCTCCAGTGTGAGATGGTTGAATTAGTGGCAAGCCTATCTCTTGGCAAAAAACAAAACAAAACAAAAAAACAAAAACAACAACAACAACAACAAAAAAAAACCCTTGCTTCAACTGTAAACAGACTGCTGTCCAAAAAGGAGAAAACTTGGAAGCAGGTAAGTCGACAGCCTAGCTCTGCCAAGACAGGGTAGGTAAGTCCTTCATAATTCCTGATCTGCAATCAATGTCTGTCAGAGAAATGGGGACAAACAGCTGAAGATTGATGCTGTAATGTATGGAGAGAAAATGGGAACTGTCGAGGCATCCACGGGTATGTAATTTCTTAGTTTTGGAAGCTGCGGGCCCTGCACTTCCTATATAATCAGATATATTTATCCCTCTCAGGTCTCTGAGGTGGTTGAAGAATAGATAGCTAGAGTCTCATAGTTAAATTTTGAGTTGTTTAGGAATCAAGAGGGCATTCTGGATCTAAGAGGATGTTTTTAAAATTGTGATGCAAGTTAGTATAAAAGCTGAGTTAGATAGAGAACTTTAAACTCATGGAGATAGTTAGATAGTAGTAGTAGAATGTTAAAGTCAGGGATCAAATACATATGGACTGGACATTGAGAATGTATGCTAAGCCATATAACTCTCAGAATTGTGGCCTATTTATTTCAGTTGTTTTGTACTGTATTTATTGTTATAAGAGAAAGAACCATTTGTTGGACTGAAAAAAAAGAATTATGCATTCTGGGGGAAGGGTGAGAGGGTAGGAGGGTGGGGCTGGGAGGGGTGGAGGGAGAGGGCTGTGATGGAGATGTAACTTGAAGTAATAAATAAACATTAAAAAAATTTTAAAAAAAGACAGGAAAAAAAACAATTAACATTGTCAAAAGAGTAGTCTGTGGCAGCCAATGCTTCAAATATTCTACACAGTTACCCCATCTAGTCATGCATGATTGTTATTGTACAATCATAATTACTTTTACTTATGTATTTATTTTGCTCATTTTTAAACTGAAAAATGGAAACTATACATTTTTATGCTTTTCATAAAAGTATCTTGACCCCACTTGGTTACTTCTTCACCAATCATACCTACTAAGAAGGTAACCACTTCAAACGGGAACCACTCGTTGTATAGTATAGCTGTATCTTGTTTTCTCACATGTTGAGTCTGGCTTTTGTGTTTTGGGCTCAGGCTGGTTTACATCTTTGAATTATTGACATTTAGAAATGATGAATTTTCTGTTTCTTCTTCTTCTTCTTCTTCTTCTTCTTCTTCTTCTTCTTCTTCTT
>CAJQZJ010005020.1:3952550-3992616 GCA_907164525.1 Lophiomys imhausi
AAGAAAGAAAGAAAGAAAGAAAGAAAGAAAGAAAGAAAGAAAGAAAGAAAGAAAGAAAGAAAGAAAGAAAGAAGAATTGACTATTTTGGAAACATTGGGCCAGTTGCTATAGCCTTATCAGAAACATGGGTGCACATCATGGACTGGAAACCTGTGATGTAGCCTATCACTATTCCATCTGAGTGTCCTCTCCCCTTGATGTAGTGTAACTCTGTAACTCTCCTCAGCACTTGAGCTGATGTTCTCTGAGGACACAGAATGAGGCTGTACCTTTGTCCCTATATTCTTTCATTTTCCACTCTCTTGGGCCAGCATTTGATAAGTGAATCCCAAGGGCTGTCTGGCTTGGAAGAACTACTGTGCATAAACAATAAAAGAGGAAAGGGATGGAGTATTCATCCTACGCCAAGCTCTGCTCTTACCTTTCTCAAAGATTTTAATTTAATTTTTGTAGCTCTCTCACAGAGTAGGCATTATGATGACACTCCTTTTAAAAATGAGGAAATAGAGGCACATTGTGATGACTGCAATTTGCTCCAAATCATGTAATTGTCAGTTACAGAGCTGAGGATTGAATTCAGAGCACAGGCACTTCACTGTTACACTGTCTCTCATAAATAACTGTCTAATTTAGTCAGCATGACCACTTAGTTTTAAATGCTTCATTCTGAGGAATTTAAATTAAAATACAAAGAATTCCTTCAATTTCCCTCATTTTGCTCCCACTGTTAACATCTTAATTGTCTTGGGTATACTGTTATTACTTCAACTAGACCCTTTTCTAATCTTCACATTTTAACATGAATTTAATTGTTTCAAAAATTCACCCAAGATTTTACATTGCATCTAGGTGCCCCTTCACCTTCAATTCCACCAGTCTGTGAAGATTTTGCATCTTCCCTTGACTTTGATGTTCTTGACTTTATTTCATTGCATTGGTTTGTTTGGTTGTGTGTGTTATGTGTTTGTGTGTACACATATATGTGTGGATGCATGTGTGTGCACATACATGGAGAGACCAGAGGTTGATGTCTGGTTGTCTTCCTCAATTGTGTTCTACATTACATTTTAAGACAGAGGATGTCTCACTGAAACTGAAACACACTGATTCAACTACTATGGTGGGCCAGCAAGCCCCCAGGATCTTCCTCTCTGTCTCCATAGTGCGGGGATTAGAGGTGTGTGCTGCTGTGTTCAGCTTTTATGTTGGTGTTAAAGATTGATCTCAGGTTCTCATACATGGCAAATACTTGATAATTAGACAGTTCTCCAGCCTCTCTCTTCCCTTGAAAGTTTGGATGATTGATTGTCTTGGAGACTGTCTCTTGGCTTGGATGTGTCTATATTTTCTTATGATTAGAATGGGGTTCTACATTTCTTGGTAAGGATTTTTTTTTGAGGGGGGGCAAAGGTTTTTTTAAAATGCTTTGTGTCCATGATGTTACACCTGGAGTTGGTGATGGTGTTACTCTGTCTTGCATTTCTATCACTAGGTTCTGTTGGCTACTGGCTTTCTTTTAGGTTATCATCATCATCATCATCATCATCATCATCATCATCATCATCATCATTATTTTGGCCCTGGGAATTGAATAAGTCTTGGAGAAGACAGTATCAAAACTATACAAGTTTTATTTATCTTCACCCTTTAGTCCACTAATTTTAGCACCTTTTAGTCACTTTTATCTGAAACAGTGATGGGGTGATGTAATGCATTCTAAATGTTAATTAACCTGCTTCCAGAGGCCTGCTTGCTGTATAACAAGTAATGCTGTGTTATCTTGCTTTCTAACCATTGCCTCTAATAGGCTTTAATAAAATGCCAAGACCTGTGATTGAGCAGAGAGAAAGACAGGCAGGGCAAAAGTCCTCAGGCTTCTGGGACAGACGAAGAACATCATGGGGAGAAGAAGCCAGAGGAGCAAGAAGAAGGACACACGTCATGGGTTTGAGAAAAGAACCTCATTCCACATGGCCTAGAACATCGGAATAGCATGGAGAATAACAGCCCAGGGGATGTTTGTATATATGGGGTCATATTTGAGGAATAGAATTAAAGGCCTTAGATGGGCTAAGATTGAAAAATCCAAGCTAAGGCATGTTAAAATACATCAGGTGTCTCTATGTGCTCATTTATAATGGCAGGTTAAGGATTAACACTGCTGACCAATTAAATATAATTTAAATACTGGTAAATAATTTAATTAATTACTTCTACAAAACAGTGCTTTTTATATTTTAAAACAATGAATCACTGAATAGAGAATGCTGAAATATCATAGCAAGAATCAAGAAGTTAATTTGAAATACTTGAAAGAACTCCCCTTGAATGCCTTTATTTATGTATTTAGTTGCCATGTTGGGTATCCAACCCAGAGCCTCACACACTAGACAAGCACTTGACCATGGAGCTATTTCCCCAGCCACTGAAAGCAACTATTTAAGTTAATAATAATCTGTATCTCCTTTTACTTTTCAACTCTAGGTGATACCCTAACTTTACTTGTATGAGTTTTATTATGTGGGGCAAGAACCACTGTGTCCTTATTTTTTATTAATTAAAAATAATTAAGTAAGATATAACTACATCATTTCCCCTTTCCTTCCTTCTTTCAATCCTTCCAGTTGTTCTCTCTGAAATTTGTGGCTTCTTTTTCTTTATTATTGTTTCACACACACACACAAATGTGTAAATACAACCTGTTGTGTCCATTCAGTGGTGTGTGTGTGTGTGTGTGTGTGTGTGTGTGTGTGTGTGTGTGTGTATTTTTTTCAGAACTTATCACTTGGTATTGGATAACCATTTTGGGGACTCATCTAGGGATGACTATTTCCATCCTCATCATTCTGCAATTGCTATGTTCATTGTCTATGGATGGGTTCCAGTGAGATTGCACAGTTTCGTGTTTCTCATGGAAGGGCTTCAATAGCAGTTTGCAATGAAAAGCTGCGGCAGGAATACCAAGTCATTAAGAGTAGATTCACCACTCAGGAGGCTAAGGCAAGAATTTGAGGTCACCTTGGGATATGTCGTAAGTTCTGGGGGCTACAGAGTGAGTCCCTCCCTCTAAATCAAAACAAACAGCAAACAAACAACAAAGACCCTTCCTTGGACTGGCAGTGTCAAAGCCAAAGCCATCAACTGCAGCTTGTTAGTTAACAGAACGTAACTATGTCTTGGTGTTTCATAGAGCCGCCATAAGGACTAAGTGATACTAAATGGTGACTCAGCACATTGCCTCATAAGTAACCAACACACGTCTACAGAATCTGCACTTCATATATCCATCCATTAGACGACACTTGTTAAGAAAGGTGAAGGATCTAAGATTTTGCCTGACTTGCAAGCTAATAAATACAGGGCTCTGCCACGGTTTCATAGAGGCTGACAAAAGTCACATAGACCAGAGAACAGGAGACTATGTTTATAATGGCCACTCCTGGTTTCTTAAGACTTCTGATCTCGCTTGAGCTTTTTGTTGTTTGTTGGTTGGTTGGTGGTGTTTTTCCCCCTTTATAGAGTATTCTAGCTGATAAATCCTTTTGTGATGCCTTCCCCTTCTAAGTAGGCACTTTTTCTGGTCTGAATTTTAACTGCATTTCAGAGGTACACGTTTCAGAGTCAAGGTTCCTTTTAGTCCATGTGAAGAGACTGTCTTTTCCAAATATTTTTGTAATCTGAATGGGGAAGATGGTGGCACCCCTCTCTTTGGAAAGGACAGAGGTACCTGTGGAGAACACTGTAGTGCCAGCTGTGCCCAGCAACTTCCCCATCTCATTTCTGCTTTCTAAGAAGAACACCTATGACAGGATGGACAGGAATATCTCTGATCATTCTAGGTTAGCCTGGACTACACCGAGACTTCCAGGCCAGTCAGGGGTATAGAATGAGACCAACCACCAAACACACGCACACGCACATGCACACGCACACGCACACACACACACGCACACGAACACGCGCGCACACACACACACACAAACACATGGCATCTCTTTCTAGTCATTGACTCTAGTCTTCTCTGTGCAATTGATTTGGCAGCAAGCCTTAAAAGGCCTGGACTATTTTGAAAGACAAACAACATATGGTACAGAAAACTGCCTGTTCAATTCTAGTCAGAAAACAAACCAATATAATATGGTAAAAGAATCCTTCACAGTTTATACTTAAGACAAAAAGAATGAACTGCTTGTGGATGGTCACCTTCCTAGCTTGTTGGAAGTTGTGGGCACAATGTTGGTATCTTTTTGTGTGTCCTGTCTTTCTATAAAAAGACCCATCCAATTGGACCAGAGCCCCCTCTCATGGTCTTGTGACTGACTTAATTGCCTCTTTGGAAATCTCCTCCCCAAGTATCTAAGTAGTGGAGTGTTCATGCACAAGGCCTTAGATTTAATCTGCTGTACCCATGGTGGGGGTTGGGATGGATGGGAGAAGATGCTCTCTCCGAGGTAGACGCCTGTTCTAAAGCATCTTCGGTTAAGATGTCAACATACGAATTCCGAGGAGAAACAATTCAACCCATAACGGATACTTTTAGTCCTGTGCTTTATGGATGAATTCACCTCAGTTTATCCTTTTTTTTCATCACTGCAGAGAAAGATTTGGGTTTTTGATTTTTTTTTATAAAAACTCGAAATCTCTTTAGATTTACAAATCTCTTTATACATATGGAACATAGATCATTTCATATGATGGTTACCTAAAAGTGACTTGTAGGAATAAATGAATATTTAGCTAGACCTTGTATTGCCTAATCACTCTCCAAGGCATTGGGACCAATTAATGATCCTACTTATTTTTTTATTTCTTTTCAGTATATTCTCTCCCAAATTAGATGCTCCTAGACTTATTAATGTTGGCCCAACTTAAATGCAAATTAGTGTCTCATTTTTTAAATTTAAATGTTTGTGACTTAAAATTTGTTTTTATCAGTCTGAAATCTGGAAAACAATATTTATCTCCTCATAAACATGTCAGTCATACCCATGAACTGAAATTTCATATGTCCTGTTTTTCTGTTGAATTATCTTCCACTGATAGATTCATAAGAGACATTTAAAAATTCTAGGTAATTAATACTTGCTTACTCATACTGATTATGAATATATTTTTCTAGTCTATAGCTTGAAGTCTTATTGACTGATAGATTTTTGTCAGACTTTTTTACTTTGACAGTGAAATATCCTTAATATAATTATAATTATTAATTGTATTTCATAGAATTAATTTTTTTATGGTGTTGTGTATTTAACCCAGGACTTGCACTGCCAGGATTTCTCTACCACCAGGCTGCACTTCAGCCCAGAATGTTTAAATCTTATTATTGTGTCATAATTAAGAAAATTTAACCCTACGTGATTCATGAGGATAGCATCCAATTTTGATAATTTTTTTGATAATTCTACTCACTAATTTTGTCTTTTGTTTTGGTTATTCTAGGCCCTTTATTCTTTTATGTAGATTTTAAAATATCTGGTTCAGTTCTGTAGAACTCATTGCTTAAATTTTGATAGTAATGGGGTTTTTGAATGAGTATAGATTATAGGGAAGGAATTACGATTTGTATTTAGACTTTTCTTAGCAACAGGTGTGAAGTTTTCTAATTTACCTTAGTCTTATGAGGTAACTGCAATAAATCTCAGTAACTTTTCTTCAAAGGTTACCAACTATATCTTACTAGTTTATTTCTAGGTAACTATGTACCTTATTACTGTCATGGTAGTATTTGTAAATTACATTTTCTAATTGTTTTGGCTAGAGGTTAGGAATGATATTATCCGTATTGTGACTCAGCACTTGGGATACTTGCTGTATGCTCCCAATAGTTCTAGGAGTGTATTTGAATATTTTTTCATATTTTCTGTGTAGAAAAGTGTGTTATTTGTGAACCACTCTAAAACTGTCATTATTTTCCCTGTCTTATTGCTTTGTCTGATTCTTTTGGTGAAAAGTTAAGGAGAGTAAGATTAGAGATTTATTTTTGTCTAGTACCTACCTATAGGAGTTAATTACAATGATCCCCAACATTAAATGACATTTGCTTTATTTTTTTAAATTTTATCACTATCTTAATAATGTTTTATTTTTAAAAGTTGGGAACTTAAGTCAACCAACACATATATTTAAACATATGTAAGTATATTGTATATGTATATACATCTCAACTAAAACTTAGTTTTTATGCTATTTTAATGTCTCATTGAATTTTATTTGCTAGCATTCCCTGTATTTGTGATTTAAAAAAATAACTTATCTATTTTTATTTTGTGTGCAATGGTGTTTTGCCTGCATGTTTGTCTGTGTGAGGGTGTCAGCTGCCATGTGGGTGTTGGGAATTGAAATCAGGTCCTCTGAAAGAGCAGTCAGTGCTCTTAACCACTGAGCCATCTTTCCAGCCCCTGTATTTATGATTTTTAGGTCTTTGTTATACTGGAGAATGACTAAAATTTGCTTTTATTGTGAGTTCCTCTTCAAATTTTGGAGCAAGGTTGGTATCTTCAAAAGTGAGTTGGAGTTACTTCCAATTTTCATATTCTCTAGCATTTCCTATGAAATATTTATCTAGATTTTGAAAAATTGATAGAATTCTATTATAATATTTATAATATTATAATAATAAATATAATTTACTTCACCAGTAAAACAGATATAGCTTATTTTTAATTATATTTATTTTCATTACATTTTTAGTACTTTGTATTTGATCACATTAAAGGAATTTTAGTTTTTCCAGGTTAGTTTTAAGTAATAATTTATATAATACCAGAATTCTTTTAAAATTTATGAACATAAAGTTACTGATAGTACTTTTCCTGATTTACAGAATTTCTGTCTATAGATAGTTTTAGTTTCATTCCTAACACTATTACCTTTTTCTCTCTCCCTACTTACTTTTAAACACAACTACCCAGATGTTTGTCTTCTCCCACAGTTTTCTTCTGGACCTTGTGTCTTATTTTGTTGGAAGCAGAGCTACATAACATACACAGCATCTCCCAACCCACTGTGCGCTGTTGTAGAAACATGTAGAAGACTGGTGGCTTATGTGTCCAGGTAAAGAAAGACCTAAGACTCAGGGCAACTTTAGATCATAAAATAAATATGCCAAGACCTCAATTAGCTCATCTAAGTTACCCCAACCATCTAGTCCCATCTAGTCATGTAGCTAGCTTTACCTTCAAGGCCCACCATCACATCTGTCTCCTGTCATGTCTCCTGGCGAAAAGGCCTTCTTCTTTCTTCTTCCCAGAGTTCTTTTCTCATTCCCAGAAAGTCCTGCCTTCCACTTCCCTCTCTTCCCAGCTATAGGCTGTCAGCCTTTTTATTAAAGTGAATCAGAGAATGACTTAGGTAGGGTGATAACCAGATAGCAAGGCACTGAAATCAGCATCTGAAAACTGTGCATAAGACCCTCCGCCAACAGTGCTCTGCCTTTCTTCCTAAAATACAGATGACACCTGATTTTGTTCATGTATCCCCTCCACTTGCACACTGGATCCTTACCCTTAACCTTTCACAAAGACTCATCCTTAGTACCTGTGTCCTCTCATTTCCAGACCTTTCCCAATAAAATGTAAGCATGGTGTTAAATGTTTCATCTTCTAAATGAACCCTTTCTTCACTCTTGCCCTCAATGACTCCCTTTTATCTGCTCCTTATATAGAAACACTATATATCTGCTCCTAATCCACTCTTTTTGGAAAAACAATTTGAAAGTGAAACCAAGATATTTAGTTTTAGTGGATCTTGAGTGAAGTCAGGATATTGCATTATATGTTTATATGACTCCCTTGGTGAATGGGTTCAATGCTGAGAACTATTAATTTCAGATTTCAGGTTAAAACTCTTACTAACCAAAGATGAAAATGAAATCCTTTAAATTTCCTGGAAGCCAATATCTGAAAACATTTGCTGTAGAAGACATGTTTGGTTTACCAGGAACAGGGTAATGATGGGAAAGCTCTTGAACCTTCCTATTATTTCCCTGTTTATCTGACTGCCATGGAAATCTGGAATGAGTAACAGGAAATCTCAGCCTTGTCCCTATAGGCCAATGCTTGCATTTCCCAGCTTACCAATGCAGGAAGCAAGTTGGAAACAAAGTGAGAGAGAGAAGTGAGAGGGTGTAACAACTTTATGAGTTTGTATTTGTTTTTCCTTGTTCTGTTTTTTCGAACCATACATAGATAAGGTATGTACATATTGTGACAATTCCTTTATATTATTAAATACTTTGTATTTCCTGGGGTAATTGTTTAATGAATATGTGTTGAATAAGTAAAAATATGGAGTTATAATGTTCACCAATATCTATAGAATTGTATGTAGTCCTGAAATCACTCAGGAAGCTCATGATGGCTATTCATAGCCACCTAAACAGAAGAATAAGTCCAACATTTTGGTTGTCTGTCAAGTGATTGCTATTCCTATCTCAAAATTACTGACTCTCATTCATATACTAAGTGCTGGGGTTGAATGTAGGTGCAAGTTGATGTCTACTTATGAAGACTTCAGTCTCCTGTGACTAACCCAGATAGATAATCAGATTTTACCTGGACTGAGTTATATTGTTTTCCACAAATTGTTCCCTCATCTATGTGACATATATTTTAAAGATTGCTATGAGAATATGATACAAGAACTCTTTTACTGTACATGTATCAGTTGGGGAGACAGCCTGCTGTTCTTTGCATTTTGATCAGATGTGTCTTCCTGTAATGGTCTTTGCTGTAATAAGCTTTATTGATGAGAAGAGCTACCCTTATTGGTGGTATAAGAACAAACATTTAGAAAGCAGTTACAAATTACCAGGGGATGTTTTAAAAGAAGGGGTGGAAAGACTCTAAGAGTCAGAGGACCAGGCAGTGTACTGCAGATAGTGTCTTCTAGATATGACAGGGAAGCTATACCAATGAAATCCTAACATCATGGCTAACTAAGACCTGGACAATTCCAACACTGGTTGATATCCCATGTTGACTAGTTGACATGTGGATGGGGGAAAATCTCACAGGGCCTTGCCTCTAGATGTAGAACTATAAGCAATTAATGACTGCTGAGAGAGGGAGAATTTGTTATCTAGTACCAACATGTCAGCTCTAAAACCACATGAGCAATACTAAGTGGTCTCAGCACATTTAATTTATGCATTCATATATAGAGTGTTTTATATATATATATATATATTTATAAAGAAAAAGGGGCCATGAATTTAGGAGGGAACAGAAAAGACATGAGAGGAATTGGAGGGAGAAGAAGGAGGAGGAAATGGTATAATTATATTTTAATTAAAAATAAAATAACATTTAAAACTTTTAGGGAATATTACTCACATATTAAGCACAGTGTGTTATTCCTGAAATAGAATATAATAACTTTAAAAAATATTAGACTGAAAACAAATCAATATAAAGCATAAAGTTGAATTTTTTTGCTGTCCATATGGGGCTTGAAAGCTGCTAGCTTCCACCTTTGCACTTGCAAGGTTTTTTTCTGTGCTGCCTGCTACAGACTGAGTTGGTCTTGCTGGGCTTGCAGCGCTGTGGGTAGGGTGTTGTTTATGGGGGATTTTATAACCTCGGCCACTGCTGGGTGTGGACTGCACTCCAGCAGAACCAGATGGCAATCAAACACTGTCTTTAATCTGCAGCGTTCCTTAGGTCAGGTCTCTCCTATGATGCTCTGCTCCCAGTGCCAAGCCATGAACTTAATGAAATTCCCCCAGAAAACCAGAAATGTTGTAAACTGCTACCACCAAGAGATCCTTCTCACAAAACGACTTGTTTTGCCTTCAAAGAGGCTCATAACTTCATAAATTAAAAACCTTGGGGATCACCCAGGACTGTAGTTCCCCAAGGCCAGGCTCTGGCTTACGTTTGGTCATGATGAATTTCATTCATCAAATTAACTGAGTGTATTTATTTTGAAGGAATGTCTTTTGTTCTGTTTTTCATGAAATAGTACATTGACAGTGAGAAATAGTAGTTTCTTTCTCTTTCTCTGAAATCAGAAATTCTGGAAACCAGTTTTGCAGATGGGAAAAGTGAACTTCAGAGAAGTAATGTGATTCCCCTAAGATGACTTACTTTATTATTAAAGGACCAGGAGTCAATCCTGGACCTACCGATGAGTGATTTGGTGCCAAGTAAGGAAACGAATTGCACATGATGAGAGGAGTAATGTTCATATGTTTGAGAATTCCCAGCTTCCAGAGTTGTTTTGCTAATGCAGAGCCCATGTGCTCTATCACTGTTTTGGCAAAAGAAACTTTTACGCCATCATGGATCCTGCATTTTCCATTCAGTTACTCTTTTCAGCAAACCATATTGTACTGAAGGATCCTGTAGCATACTGGGAAGGTATTTGTGCCTAAGTTGGTACTTTAGATGAATAAGGACTTGAACGTAAATTCCAGTTTTGTTTTTGGCAATGTTACTACATGTTATAAACTAATCTTATTTTTACCTTTAAAGTGTCTTTTGATTTGCTAAACTTCCTACAGAGCAAAAAGGGCAAGAGAGGAAATTGCTTGGTAATTTGAATACTACTCTACAGATTGAAAAGTTATTGTTGATGGTAAAAAATTGTTTATCTGATAGTAGGCCCAGCTCTCAGCCTTGGTAGGGAAGAACGTTTTTAAATTAACTGTGAATGTATGCTAGCAGAAGATGAAAAGAAGATGGATTTATTCAAAGCTCAGAGCTATGGCTCCTGAATTTTACGTTCATGGCCTGCTCTTGCCTGACATTTCTGATCCATTCCTGGGAGTTATCTTGTGATAAATGACTCTCTGCACCTGAGACACATCCAAGAGAGAAATTTAGTTAAAATATATTATTGCCAACATTTTCAGCAGATAAGAGAGCTCATATTTTAGTTCTAGAAGGCGATAGTTAGCGTCCTGTAAACCATTGTGGAAAAGTTTGGCCATTCATAAAATTAAAATGAACTTAGCCAGAACTGGATACATTCATTCTTAAATATGTTTTTAAGAGGAATGAAAATAATTGCCTATGAAAATTCCTGCACTAGAATATCTACAAACAATGGTTTTGACCAGCAATAAGTGAATGCAAAAATACACTGTAGTCTATTCAAAGATTTCAATGCTGCTTAGAAATGAATGAATTTCATGGATGAATCTCCTAAATACCATGCCAAACTCAAATAAAGATAGATAAATATAATACTCTCACCCCCTGGCAATGAGCAAAGGGATATCTTGTTGTTGGTGTTGTGTTGTAAAAGGCCGGGGGACTTATGTCTCTAGGTGAAAAGAGCTGAGACCCAGGGTGGCATTTATACCCATAAAATAAATACACCAAGACCTTTTAATGTTTCAATGTTTCGGCCTTAGGTGGGTAGACTCTCAACTGGATCACCTAAGTTAAGCTGGCCACCTAGTCCCAAGCAACCATGTGGCATGGTATACCTTCTGAACCCTCAGACATGTCCATCTTTCTCTGTATCTCCTGACAGAGAGAGCTTCCTCTGTCTTTTCCCAGAGATTCTTTCTTCCTCACAGGAAGTCCAGCCTTCCTATTCTCTCTCTGCCCAGCTAATTGGCCATCAGCAACTTTTATTATCCAACATAGAATCCCTCAGATAGGGCAGTAAGCAGATCTCCAAGCATTGAGATCAGCATCTGAAAAACGTGCATAAGACCTTTGTCCAATATCTCCCCCTTTTAGTTCAATAAAAGGCTCTTTTTTCTTATAACAATAAATGACATACAATAAGAACAATTATAAAACAATTATGAAAACTATAAGGTATGACATAATTTCCCAATGTCCAGTCCATATGTATTTGGCAACTTAGGAAAATATTGTATTATCTATCTTATCTTGAGGAGTTTAAATCTAACTCAATTTTCATCCTAACTTGCATTACCAACCTAAAAACATCTTCTTAGGCCTAACACATTCTTTTAATTCCTAAACAACTTAAAACTTACTGTGAGACTATAACTATCTATTCTTCAACCACATCAGTAACCTGAGAAGGATAAATATTATCTGAATAGACAGGAGTGCAGAGCCAGCAGCTTCCAAAACTATAGAAATGACAGACAACTGGCTGCCTGGAGAGGCCCAAATTTCTCTCTACAATGTTGGAGCATCTATCTTCAGCCTATTGGCCCAGTATATCTGACAGAAATTAATTGCAAAGCAGGAATTATGAAGGACTTTCCCACCCTGTCTTGGCAGAGTTAGGTTGTCGACTTACCTACTTCCATTTTTTTTTTTTTGTCCATTTCAGACAGCATTCTGTCTATAGTTGAAGCAAGGGTTTTTTTTTCCATTGCCCAGTGGCTAGCTTTCCACTAATGAGGCCATCTCCAATTGGAGATTCTTTGATGCTCATCATCTACTTTGAAGTAGAATGGGGGTGCTGTTAGGAGCTGACATGTCTCAATGTCAAGAAAGTCTTAAATTAATGAAACATCTTTAAATGCCATATTCTACAGATCTCTTGAGGTTTTTGAAGACCGTTTATCTATCTCTGTATATTCGAATAAGCGAATGTTGCTTGTCTCTAGAAAATTAATATCTGATTAGCTTAGAAAAATCTGTGACTTACTAAACTAGTACCTAACAAAAACACAAGTTTGAATGACTATCAACTTGCATTTCTTAATTATCCAAAACAGTTCATGATAATTGCTATCAAAAAGACTAGAATTTCACATTGCATTTTAAAGAATTACATAGATACAATACCTTAAAAAGAGCTGATACATAGTATGTTGTAACCAAAATATAACCTTAATTTTGTAGCAATATACAAGGATCTATACCAATGTAACCAAATATAACCTTAATTTTGTATCAATATACAAAGATATGAGTAGATTCAATAATATACTTTTTGTTATCATTTCTATATTATGTTTATATCCCCCCTTTTCTTTTCAAGTCTTTTCCCCTACATAAGAGAGAAAAAAGGATAGAGAAATGAAAAAGAAATAAATAAATCCTGGAGTCTAACCTCCTATACCTTGCTTAAAACGAGACCACTTAACACCTTGTAACCAATCCCCCTAAATGACAATAAACATCTATAACCCATCAAATAACCAAAAAAATCACTCACCCCACCTTTTGGGAATGGGGCTTTGACTGTCAAAATTGTTTCCTGCTGCTTTGGGATATAGGAAACCAGTTTGGGGGCCCAAATAAAAATTGGAAAGATGGTTAAACATGTTAATATTAACATTTGTTGTCCAGTCTTTATGTGCTCAACAATTTGAATGTTCTGAGGAGTTCATAGTCTGAAGCTGAATTTTGGGTGGGAAAGTTCAGGGCTTTACTGAAGTCCTGGTTGGAACAGTCTGTAAGGCTGGATAATTTTAGCTAGCTGTTTTGAAGTTGTTCTGGATGCAGATTTTTGGGGAAACAGCTATTAAGCCAGTCTGTGAGGCTGGATCATCTGAGCTACTTATCTTGTCTTCTTTGGTGTCTAATCCCTTTTCTTCAGATGTTTCAGTTGTTCAATGGTCTCTGGACTCCTTAGTTGAATGCCTTTAAGTCTCCTGGAAAGATCAGAACAGAACCCTTCCCTGGCCTGTTGGGGCTTGTTTTTTAGCATAACTACAGTCATTTTTGTCTTCAGTCTCCATTTTAGTTACAATATGAAATTACTCAGACTTTGTTACACTGTTACCTTGACACTCTAAAGAGTCTCCACTTGGGACCAATTAAATTAAAGGTCAGTTAGAAATGCTTTGTTTAGCTAGTCAAAATGATGTAATGCTGCCATCCTCTTGCTTCCTACCTGATTGTTACCTGGATGTGGTTTGTTTCATACAGGAACTTGGTTGTTACTAGGATGCAGTTTGTTACCTAGACCTGGTTACCTGGTTGTTACCTGGATGTGGTTTTTCTTATAAAAACCCTGCCTTAGAAGCAGACTGATGTCACAGGCTCTGAGACCCCTGTGACCCTGGTCATAGTGGTTATGACCAGTTTTGGAGTGTGCATTCAATAAATCATCAATATCTGACAGAGATCAGTGATTGAATGGGTCGTGCTGCTATTCTTGTACTCTAACAATTGGAGGTCCCACCGAGATCGTACTACAACATTTAGAAGTTCCATCGAGATTGAACTATAATATTTGGATGTCCCCCTGAGATTTAACTATCACAACTCTAACTCTGGGGTTTTCCTTTTTTGGCAGGTTATATCTTTCTTAGGGAAAATTGTTTTTTTTGGCAATAGAAAAAGTATTATCTTTCAATTGAAAGTAAAAAAAAATTCTTTTGAAAATTTGGAACTAAATATACCTTTAAGTGTATAATTTATATTTTGTGATCACAAAGGACATTCACTTTGATTCTCAGCCTGTCTTTTGCAAGTGGCTTTTAAACTAAAATCATTGTAAATCCTATGTGCCTACCTCTGCCTCACAAGTGCTGGGGTCAAAAAGAGTGTCTCCCAAGTGCTGGAATCAAAGTATGAGCCACCAGACCTGGATCTAAGCTTTTCTCTACTTGGAACTTGCTATTTATCAGGCTGACCTTGAACTCAGAGATCTGCATGCTTCTGTCTCCTGAGTGCTGGAATTAAAGGCATATGCCTCCCAAATGCTGTGATTAAGGGTCTGAACCATTACGACCCTGTTCATTGTAACTCTACTATTTGGAAAACAATTAACTTTATAGTAATCTGCCTGTCACTGCTGGGACTAAAGGCATGGGCTATCAAAGTCCTGCTCAAATATGTTATTTTAGCTTCAAATTACTCTGACTCTTAGAGATTTAGAAAACAAGTTTGAACTGTAGTAACCCTTAACTTACTCACAGCATTTTAAATCTATTAACTGCATTTTAATACCAAACAACAAAAATATCCTTTTATTTAAGAAGAAAACTCAAAAGCTGATGTCTAAGATGGCACAGGCCATGTGACAACCTACAGGCTAACATTTTAACACCAGATTAAGACACATGGTCTAAGAAAACCCATTTTTCATTTCATGCCAGTGAGGCAAGTATGCTCTGGTAAATTATCATTTGAAAATACTATCTTTTATTTTTATTTTTCATGCCTACTTAATGGTTTTAAAGGTAGGGCAGTTGGTATCTGTGAAAGACCAACAGTTGTAATGTCCTGTTTATGGACAACCTGGACAGTCTATGACTGTTCTCAATTAAACCTACTAATATTTTTCTCAAAAGCACACTTTATTTTATAGTGTGTTTCTGAGATTGTAGAATGTTATCTCTGTTTTCCATTGCTACACTAAGGCATGTCCCCATAACTTCATTGCTGTATTGGCCACATATGGCTTTAATTTTCCCATTTGATCTTCTGTTTCTATACACTCCACCCATGTTGTGCTTTGTTTTACCTGAGATAAAGTTCCATTCCCTAGGAGCTGGATACTTACTTTCTGAAGAGGCCAATCTGGATGCCAATATTTTGATGAAATTATTGTTACATCTGTTCCCGTGTCTACTAAACCTTCAATTGTAATACCATTTATTTGTATTTTTAGTTTTGGTCTTTGATCATTTATAGTAGTTTGCCAAAATACTTGTCTTGTGTTTCCTGAATTTTTTGTATTATTTGTTGAAGCTGTTCTGTCCTTGATTAAATCAAGAGCAGTGTTATTTTTAATAACAGGAGCTAAATCATTTAATTGCTCTGTGGTTGAGTTTCTCCTTCACTGTCAGGGAATGTTTGAATTGAATTTGATATGGGGGCCTTCTGGAGGCTCCCTTGGGCATTTCCCAATGGCAAAGGATGACCTTGCCTATCAATTATTGATCTGCATTCATTAGTCCAGTGCTACCCATTGCCACAAATTCTGCATAATCTAGAAGGCTGAGACCTTCTTTTAGGATTATCTCTAGAAAAAATATTGTTTCTAGGAATGCCTTGCTTATAATACCCTTTTAAATGACCTTGCTTACCATAATTGAAACATCTGCTATTTTGAAATTTCTTAAGATTTTTAGAAATTACCTATCCTACTAGATTAGCATCCTAACTGTAAAATCCAATATCAGCTGTATCTCTAATCAATTCCTCTAGTGGTGCTGATCTTGCCTTTAAAGTTCTAATCACCCTTTTGCATTCTGAATTAACATTCTCAAATGCCAGAGTTTCAATTAGTACTTTTTTGGATTTTGGATTCGGTACTTTTTTATCTACAGCTGAATCAATCTTTGCTAAATTGCTTCTCTTAGGCCTTGTATAATTTTAGAAAATGACTCAAACCTCTTTCCTGATTCTTTAACCTTATCACAAGCATTTAAAGTTGCTAAACAACATAGCACCCAGGTGTGATCATCAAAATCAAGTTTTTCTAAGTCAACATATTCACCTTTACCTATCAACTTATCCTGGAAAATATTGATTGTTCTATGCCCTTAGCTTCCTCTTTCCACCATTGTAACTGAGAACCATGTTCCAATATTGCTGTTGCCAAATCTTTCCAGTCTTGAGGGATAATCCTGTTCTGAATTTCCCATGAATTTAGATTCTGCTTCACATAGCATGAATGCATACCATAGGAGACAACCACCTCCTTAAATATCCTCAAATCTACTATGTCTATAGGATTACCTGTAATTTCTCCATAACCTAGGGGATACTTATGATCCTCTGATAGTTATTTTATAGTAACTGGATAAACTACAGTTGGCTTTCTAACAATCTTGGACCACCCCTCAAATTCATCATGCAGATGCATTGTAGGCTCTTGTCTAAAATCTTCTGTCTGTCTCTGAGAATTTTCCTTATTTTCATTACAGGTCTTTCTAGGGCTTGCCTAAATTCCTCTGTCTGTGTCTGAGTATTTTTCTTGTTCTCATTTATAAGTATCTAATTTTCCTTCTAAGGTTTGAATCTTATCAATCAATTTTTCATATTTTTTCCTCTATCTCTAAAGGTTTTTTTTCTTTGAGCAGGTACAGAAAGCCGTTATGAATATTAAGAATGAAGTATAAATTTTGGTATTTTATACTTTTATAAACTTTTATAATTTTATAACATTTCATTTTGTGTTTCTATTTTCAAGTCTTCTAGGGTAGCACTTATACAGGGCCCTAAAACCTTCTAACACAATACTTTTCATCTTTAACTCTCTTTTTGAGGATTTCCCAGATGACTTAACCAAATCTGATGGTTTCTCAGTTTTTCCAAAGCTGGAGTGATTTCTCTGTCCATGTGGTCTTGCCAAAGTTGGAGTTTGAAAATGTTGTATTAGGCATGGCTGGCCTAGCAAGAGGCCTTCGGACTTAGGTCTCCAGGTGAAAAGAGCTGAGACCCAGGGTGGCATTTATGCCCATAAAATAAATATGCCAGGTCTTAGCTGGGCAGAATCTCAACTAGCTCACCTATGTTAACACAACCACCTAGTCCCAACCAGTCACGTGGTTTGCTATACCTTCCGAGCTCACAGGCATGCCTGCCTTTGTTCATGTCTCCTGGTGGAAAGAGAGAGCTTTCTCTGTCTCTTCCCAGAGATTCTTTCTTCCTCACAGGAAGTCCTGCCATCTCATTCTCTCTCTCTGCCCAGCTAATTGGCCATCAATAACTTTTATTATCCAATCAGAGAATGCTTCAGATAGGGTCATAACCAGATCTCAGAGCATTGAAATCAGCATCTGAAAACCGTGCATAACACCTTTCTCCAACAGTGTTGTTCTTATATCAGTCATGGCCAGAGCAGATGGCAGTCCTTTGTTCATCCTAGCTTGATGCCTGGCTTGGTGGCCAAAACTATTTTATGCCTAGAACACATAAACATCAAATCAATCAAATAAAATCCAGGCAGTACAGTATGGAAGGAGGCAGACGGACAGAGACCTGTAGACTCTCATGCCATCCACAGATCTGCCCTCCAGCACATGGCACAGGTGGGTCACAGACACCCACTTGCTACCATGCCATACAGCACGAATGGGGGATGTCCCCTAGGGAACTACCAGCTGTGCGATCAGCCTGCAGCAGGAGCCACCACAATGTGTGACTATGTGGTGGTCAGATGGGAGAAAAAGAGAAGTGAAACAGCTTGAGCATTATGAAGAGAGATGGAACTGGAGACTTAAGAGCAGAGAGGAGTAATCTGTTATGAGTGGCCAGCCCCACCGCCTGGGGCCATGGTGAAGTCCCAGACCAAGCAGCCGCTGAGAGCTATGTCTGAGTCTGTGGCTACACAGAGGCAGAGGTCTGTGTTGATGTCTGTAGCTCATATTACCACTAGAAAACATGGAGAAACCCCTGGTTAGAGCAGCTGCCAGGGATCATGTGGATGTCCAAGGGCTGTGCATAACTGGTCCTGCCCCTCACTGGCTGTAACTCTCTGAAGAACCGGCCCCATCTTTCAACAGTGACAGTACCTGGGAGAGCAGACTCCATGCCTCATGCAGGCAACACAGTAGAGCTGGTCCTGCCACTCATCTGCCACGAGGTGGCCTTGGGGACAGGGAGATGGCTTCTAATCCCTTGCCCCTCACCACCTGAGGCAGTCAAGAGAGCTGGTCCTGGGTTATGAGGGCAGGAGAACTATTCCTGCCCCTCCCTGGCTGCAGCACTCAGAAAAGCAGACCTTGCACCTTTCCTGGGCTGCATAATAGGGCTGGCCCTGGTCAGGGGGGGATGGGTGAGCCAGTCCCAAGGGTGAGAACTTGGGAGAGCTGGCCCTGCCATTCAGCTGCAGCAAAGTGGCATGTGTTCGGGGGTGGTGCCCTCCTTCCCTCATCCCTCATCACCTGTGACAGTCAAGAGAACTGGCCCTGGGTTCATGAGAGCTAGAGGTGGTTCTCCCACTCTCTGGTTATAGTTACAGCACTCAGGAAAGTATGCTTTGCACCTCATCTGGGCAGCACAGTAGAGGTGGATCTGGAGGTGTGGAAGTGGGTGAGCCAGCCCCGAAGGCATGAGAACAGGAGAGCTGACCCTGAATCCTGCCGATGGTAGCATTGGGTGCCTAGCAGGAGCAGTGCTGGAGAGCTTGCCTTGGTGATGTGGATAAGGAAGAGCTGGTTGGATGACCAGCTCAGCTACCACCAAGGCCCAGACCCAGGGGTCTGAGATGGCCCACCCCAAAATCTATATCATCTGCAAATGGTTAGGTTGTGTAAAAGAGCCACTTCTGATGTTCCAAAGCTGCAAGGTCTCCATGACACAGGGCAACAACAGGATAACCAGGAGGAGTCCTGATAAGGATCCAATATTGATGGTGTCACGGAAGCTATGCATCTCAAATCAGACCAATGGCTTATTGCAATGAATATTTACAAGTGAAGATGTGTGGACAGAAGGATATATTGTGGGACATGCTGTGACACACTAAATCTTCCACAATGAGATGTTTTATATGCTTTGTTTTGTTGTTATTGTTTGTTTATGTGTGTGTTTTATTTTGGGTGAGGACGTTGCAAAGATGAAGGGTGGATATGAGGGGATGGGGGGGGGGATGAGCAGGACTGCAGTGCATGATGTAAAACTCACAAAGAATCAATAGAAAGCTTAAAAAACCCAACACACACACACACACACACACACACACACACACACACACACACACACAAAACCCCAAAATAATGCTGTCTATATCATTCAATTCATATGAGGTTCTAGAGTAGGCAAAACTAGTTTATGACTAAAAACAAACTTTGGAGGAGCCATTCCTCATTTGGGGCCTGGTAAATGAGATGAGAAAACTTTGTGAACAACGGAAGAACCCTGTCTATGCTAATGGAAATGTTGAGAACACGGATGCGTGCAATTCTCAAAGCTCAATCCATTATGGACTGAATGTGCATTTACCAAGTGTAAATTTAGCCTTGAAAACCTCCTTTAGCTCTGTGTACTTGGAAAAGCATCAATATTTAAAGTTTAGACTATAGCAGAAAGATAAGTGTTCACTGAAAGGGCCATAAGCATTGCCCACATAGTTGGGACACAAGTAACAAGGAGGGCTACTCGCTTTGTGTATGAACAGAGTTAATTACAGAGAGGATGGGATGCAGAAGGCAGGACACAACATATATTGTGGGGCCAATGAAAGCAGAAAGATGCTTTTCCTAGGTTAGAGAGGAACTATAAAGAGTGCTATAGGCATGTATTTTGGAGGGTGCCTCTGTGTGTTCCCAAGTCACTTCAAGTAGCATCTATACAAACTGTGGGGGACAGATGACATCTTAAGTGAATGTGTATTGTTGACATGGTCACATCCGTGTCAGACTCCAGTGCCTTAGACCAATGGGAATGGCAAGCCCTCCCCAGGTCATGCTCAGAGGAACGGCAAAGTCTTCCTCTAGTGCAAGTGTAGATGTTATGAGTGATTGATCTATAGCTACAGCCAGTGTATGCTGAAACTATCAACCATAGCTTCCTTCTCCTGGACAACTGCCACCTAAGACTGCTCCCTTACAGAGACGGCTGGCTGAAGTTAGCTAACCAGTCTCCTCCTCATTCTGATGTGGACAATAGACCCAGCTCCTTGCTCAGTGGGATGTGATAAATGTGTAGAGTTTCTGGGCTGCTGCTGTATCTCCATTGGAGGGCACGGTCCACCTGATCCCAGCTTTCCCGTACTTGTGTCGGTCCTTTATCCTCTCTTTGTCCTGGTCAACGTGACACCTTAAGTCATGCAGGTCAAAGAACAAACTTAGGTCTTAAACTCTGAACATTTGTAGGTGTCCATGGGAATAAGAAGTGTGCTTACAGAGTAGCATAAGCCTTACTCTCAAAGGCCCGTTTTGCTGCGATAAACACTGTGATGAATGGCATGCACCAAGGACAGCATGCACACACTCAGAACTTTTTGCCCCTAAGTTTTGTAGTTTTTTACACCAATTGAATTATCCCTACCATTTGTACAATGTCATATATAATTGTCCTTAAATTAGCTAGCCAGAAATCAATGCATGGTGTGATTGGTCACTCTCAACACATTTTTTTAAATTAAATTAAATTTATTTTATTTTTTATTTCTTCAAGTTACATCTCAATCACAATCCCCTCCCTACTCCCACCTCCAGTTCCACCCACAAACCCCCACCCTCTTCCCCTTTTTTTTGTTTAAGTTTAAGGCATATCTTATTTCCTCCTACAGTTTCCCCTTTCAGTCCAACAAATGGCTCTTTCTCTTATAATAATAAATTCAATACAAAACAACAGAAGTAATTAGGCCACAGTTATGAGGGTCATATGGCTTAGCGTACATTCCCAATGTCCAGTCCATATGTATTTGGTACCTGACTTTAACATTCTACTATTTAAACATCTCCATGAGTTTAAAGTTCTATATCTAACTCAACTTTCATACTAACTTGCAACACAATTTTAAAAACATCTTCTTAGATCCATAGCACTCTCTTGATTCCTAAACAACTCAAAATTTAATTATGAAACTCTAGCTATCTATTCTTCAACCACCTCAGAGACCTGAGAGGGATAAATATATCTGTTTATATAGGAAGTACAGGGCTTCCAGCTTCCAAAACTAAGAAATGACATACCAGTGGCTGCCTGGACAGTTCCCATTTTCTCTCCATACATTACAGCATCAATCTTCAGCCGTTTGGCCCCGTTTCTCTGACAGACATTGATTGTAGAGCAGGAGTTATGAAGGACTTGCCTACCCTGTCTTGGCAGAGCTAGGCTGTCAACTTACCTGCTTCCAAGTTTTGTCTTTTTTTGGACAGCATTCTGTCTATGGTTGGAGCAAGGGGTTTTTCCCACCAAGAGATAGGCTTGCGACTAATTCCATCATCTCCCATTGGAGATTCTTCAATGCTCATCTTCTACTTGGAGTAGAGTAGGGGGTGCTGTCAGGAGTTGATATGTCTCGATATAAAAAGAATCTAAAGTTAAGAAAACATCTTTGAATGCCGTATTCTGCAGATCTCTTGAGGTTTTTGAAGAGGCCCTATCTATCTCTTATATTAGGATAAGCAGAAGTTGCTTGTCTCTTAGCAACTTTATTTCTGATTAGCTTAGAAAATAACTATAATAGACTGTCATAGTACCTAACACAATGACAGGCTTGCATGACTATTAGTTTGCATTTCTTAATTATCTTAAACAGTTTATGAGAATTAGTAGCAAAAGGCCGAAACTTCACATTTCATTTTTTTTCTTTACCCTCTAACCTTTCCATCCCATTTCTCTGGAGTGGAGTGTCCCTGTATAACAGTCCCTCACCTCAGTTCAGAGTCTGTATGAGGGCCAAGAGCCTCCTCATACATTGGGGGTCCATGGGGCAGTACCATCAGTGAAATGTGTCTCATTGCCCGGGAGAGAGAACTAAAACACAAACAAACCAATAAGCAGACAGACAGATAAAAAAGAGTAAAAAATAGAAAAAAATAAAAAAAATAAAAAATAAAAAGTCTATGTCCATGTTCCCTTTGGTGTGTTGGTTGTAGTATCGATAGCCTCTACTATATAGCTAAAATCCTACTATAAGTGAATAGATGCCATATGGATCTTCCTGAGTCTGGGTTAGCTCACTCAGGATAAGCTTTTCTAGTTCCATCCATTTGGCTGCAAATTGCATAATTCCATTGTTCCTGATAGCTGAATAATATTCTATTTTGTAGATGTACCACAGTTTTTTAACCCATTCTTCAGTTGAGGGACATCTGGGCTGTTTCCAGTTCTAGCTATTACAAATAAGGCTGCTATGAACATAGATGAGGAAACTTCCTTATGATTCCGTGATGAGACATTAGGGTGTATACTGGGTCCTGAGGTAAAGCTATTCCAAGTTTTCTAAGATATTGCCATACTGACCTCCATAGTGGTTGCACAAGCCTGCACTCCCACCAGCAATGGAGGAGGGTTCCCCTTTCTCCACACCAGCATGTGCTATCATTTGAGCTTTTGATCTTAGCCATTCTGACAGGTGTGAGATGGAATCTCAGAGTTGTCTGGAGTTGCATTTCTCTGTTGATTAAGGATGTTGAGCATGTCTTCAAGTGTCTCTCAGCCATTAGGGATTCCTCCCTTGTGAATTCTCTATTTAGCTCCGTCCCCCATTTTTTGATTGGATTATTTGGTTTCTTGGCATTTAATTTCTTGAGTTCTTTGTAGATTTTGGATATTATCCCTCTGTCAGATGTGGGGTTGGTGAAGATTTTCTCCCAGTCTGTTGGTTGCCGTTTTGTTCGAATGACAGTGTCCTTTGCCTTACAGAAGCTTTTCAGTTTCATGAGGTCCCATTTATTGATTGTTGATCTCAGGTCCTGAGCTGTTGGTGTTCTGTTCAGGAAGTTGTCACCTGTGCCAATGAGTTCGAGGGTTTTTCCCACTTTTTCTTCTAGTAGATTTAGTGTGGCTGGCCTTATGTTAAGGTCTTTGATCCACTTGGACTTAAGTTTTGTACAAGGTGATAAGTATGGGTCTAATTTCATTCTTTTACAAGTGGACATCCAGTTGGACCAGCACCATTTGTTGAAGATGCTGTCCTTCTTCTTGGTCAAAAATTAGGTGGCCGTAAGTGTGTGGGTCTATTTCTGGATCTTCAATTCGATTCCATTGATCTAGTGGTCTGTTTCTATATCAATACCATGCTATTTTTACTACTATTCCTCTGTAGTACAGCTTGAAATCTGGGATGGTGATACCTCCAGATGTTTTTTTATTGTAAAGGATTGATTTAGCTATTCTGGGCTTTTTGTTGTTCCATATGAAATTGAGAATTGCTCTTTCCAAGTCTATAAAGAAATGTGTTGGTATTTTGATAGGAATTGCATTGAATCTATATATTGCTTTTGGTAGGATAGCCATTTTTTATTATGTTGATCCTACCTATCCAAGAGCATGGGAGATCTTTCCATCTTCTAAAGGCCTCTTCCATTTCTTTCTTCAAGGGCTTGAAGTTCTTGTTGTACAGGTCCTTTACTTGCTTGGTTAGAGTTACCCCCAGGTATCTCAACACATTTTTAAGAAATACTCCCAGGGATGCCATTAAGAGAACTGATTTTTTGGAAAACATTTATACAAATAGTTTCCCTTAGACAGTGATATTTAAGAAAAAATTTTCTTTGCCTGAATCTGTTTGTTTGCATAATCACTAATTTTAAAGAGTTGTAATATAATAAAGTAGAAACCAACCAAAATGAGAATATTATATAAAATTTCCCAAATTGCATTAAGTTCTCATGCCACAAATAACCCTGGTTTATTCCCCACTGCTAGTGCCTGTGAGAATTTTTCTCAAAGTAACCATGACTATTTGTATTCTCTATGGCTAAACTGAGCAGGAGAGGAGAGTGGTTTATTCAAAAGCCTTGTACAACCAGGCCTGATGGCTCATGTCTATAGGAGGAGGCTGAGGCAGGAAGACTGTCATGAGTTATAGATCAGTCTAGGCCACAGAATGAGACTCTTGTTTCAAAATACTGAAGGGATGTGGGCCAACTCTACTAAGCATTTCCATTCTAATTGGTCAGTCATCAGCTTCAAGTGAAAAAGTTGATTTTGCTTCCCTGATGCTGTGGTAAAACACTGACCAAAACTAATTTGAGGGCAAAAAGATTTATTTGGCTTATAGATTACATTACATAACTGAAGGAAGCCAGAGCAGAAGCTAAAAGCTGAAACCAGAGATGAATTGGCTTGCTTCTCTCAGCTTGCTCACCCTAGCTTGCTCAGATACCTTTTTTATATAGTCCTGGCCCATCTCACTATGGATGGTAACACACTCAGTGGCCTAGACATGTTTATCTCAATGAACAACCTGTAACAACTCCTGACATGGTCATCACCACATAAAAGGGTTCTCAGGGAAAAGTGAGTGTGCTGCCCGCTCAAACCTCCAGCCTTCACTCTGAAGACATACAGACATGACAGAGGTGATGTCTAAGCATTTCTCATTTTTAATATTTCATTCTCTGGCTTATATATAGAACTAAAAGGGTGTTTCCACATGAGGCTCCATGGGCCAATCACATTAAAGGTCATCCTATCACATCACACAGCACAAGCCTGGTAACATGGTGATCATGCACTGATCACGAGCACAGAAGTCTTGCTCACCAAATCAGCTATAGCCACCATCAGGCTTCAACTCCTCCCCAGCATCATCCTGCCAGCGTTGTCCTAGATATCTCCCACAAGTTAATTTCATTTCCCCAGCCATGAGGCATTTCTCATAAGCCTCCTTTTCCCGGGTCCTCACACAACCAAGAGAATACTCTACAGACATGCCCATAGTCCAAAATGATGGAGACAATTCCCCAATTAAGAGCTAATCTTCCCAGGTGACAATAGATGATAAAAACTTAAACAGTATAGTCACCTTCTAAAAATATTTTTTTCTTGTTATTTGTGTCAGAAAGGTTGATCTTTTTGCTATTCATGCATTCACTCAAAACTGTATGCTTAAATATTCACTGAACATCTACTAAGGGTGTGATTATTGGATTTGGTATGTATTTTTTAAAACCATGTCATGCATAGTATTTTATTTGCTCATGTGGTTAAAAAAGGAAGTTAGCACTGGCTTAGCTCAAGGTAGTTGAATTTTATGTCAGGAATAAATATAAAACAAGAATATTGACATAATGCTAATTGACTTAAGCGTGCAACCATTTGGAGTCATTTTGGAAAGTAGTTTTGGTGTGGAAAACACCAGATCTGAATTTTGGTGGTCTTGTGGAATGGCTTGATGCAAAGCTTACCAGGAGCTGCATCTCCAGCCCCAGTCCTTAGCATCACGCATTGTTATTGATGAGTTAGCATTTGCCCTCAGTCTGTTCAAACCTCTCGAGTATTTCTGGGAAGTTGAGCACACATTCAAATCACCGAAGGCATTTGCTGCCAGGTTTATTTGACTTCAACTTTCATTTTTGTGGCTGGCACAGATTGGAAGAATCTTTATTCTGTTCGGGATGAAGTCTCAGCGTTAGCTGGAAGTCTCTGCCCTACTTGTCTAGGTGAGAGGGACATCTCTTATCACCTATGCCCTGTGCCTCACTGGCTTCCCTCAGAGACCAGACCGACCCCATCACCATCTCTGGAGCCCCATCTTCTTTCCCTAAGGAATCGGACTGTTCCATCAGTAGCGACCAATCTGTCTTTTGGTGCCGGAGTGTGCCTGTATCACTCATTCTGAAATCTCATGTTACACATTATGAGACGCTCCCTTACTTAGCCAGGAGAGAAAAGTTTATTTCCTTAAACTCTCAGTTTTCATTGTTCATTTCTTCTCTTGGATGTCACCCAGTTTATCCTTTTACTGCGAGGCCCAAGGTTATTAGTAGCCACCAATGGAGGTGGTTCACCCAGACCCAGTGATTTATTGTCACTTCAATTATTTCCAGAGGCGCCTTTGACAAAAATAATAATTGCAATCAATCAGGCTCAGGCCGTAAGCCATGGATTGGCTGGTTGTTTTATAGACAATATATTTAATCCTAACAATAATCTTATATGGAGGCATTTTATTATTCTGGTCTAGCCATAAGGGAACTGAGAGTAAGAAAGATTAAAGAATTTTCTCAAATCGAGTGAATGGAGGAGAGCTGATGAGGTCCAGATCTCAAACATTTCCCAGCTACCACTTTGTTTTTTCAAGGCACTATGCCAGAAACGTATTATATATTTCATAGCTGTTTGTCAAACTAATGTGTAAACAAATATGTGGATTTGTTTGTGGACTTTTGTTAAAATATTAAAAGTATCTGCATTTGGTACCAGATAATAGAACTGCTCACTTCATCAACAAGAAAAACTGAATAATATTGATGACCCCTTTGTTTCTATCCTTGCACAAGGCAGTTCTGTGAGAGAAGCTAACACCAGGGGTGAGCCCTCCCACAAATTCAGCTTGCATATGGAGATACCTTCTGTACACAGAGAGGGAACCTAAAAACAGCGCGGTGCCTTCACAGGTTGAAGAAACATATGGAAGTTTGGGAGACCCAAGTAGCGTGAACTCTAGCATAGAATAGCAGAGTGAGGGAGGGAGCCCAGAAAGATCCAGGAACATGCAACGTCCCAATAAGGTCTTCAGCAAGTCTAGAACAAGACACTCTGAAGCAAGGAAACAAAAATGATCTGGTGAAGAACTCACCAAGGATGTGCAGGCCATTTCTAGAATCAATAAGAGTTAGTAATTCTGAGCATCCAGACTGCAGGGACCTCACCAGAGCCAGGGCATTCTTCAGAGGCTGAGGAAGTCCTTTGCCATGTCAAGTCTTGAAAGTGTCAGAATGATTCACAGATGAGGTCTCTGACAAAATAACATTTCAAGCATTTTAATGGAAGACAACAACATCCAGATATTCAAAAACATAAATCTTCCAGTGGCCAGCATGCAGTATAAGTTACCAGTGAAATAGGAATGCCACCCATAACTGGAAAATGAAATAAAATAGAAAGTCAATGGAAATAAACCCAGAAGTCACAGCAGTGATGGATGTGTCAGACAAGGATGCTAAAACCACTATGTTTAAACGATAGAAGGAGTGAGACAAGCAACATGAGCCAAGGAATAAAAGGCACAAAGAGAAGTAGACTGAAATTCTAGAGAGGAAAAGGAACTGTCTAAGCTGAAATATTCACTGGAAGACTTCATATAAAAGATTAAGAGCTTGAAGACATCCAATAAACCACATACAGAAGAAAGGCTCAAGATCACCGTCCCCCCCCACCACCTCGGTAACCTTGAGGAAACAGAACACAGTCAGTATCTATGTAATAAGATACACAGTATGGTGGTGATAGGAAACACTTGCCAATCCCCTCCTCAGCCAGAGGATGTCAATAAATCAATGCAAAGACAACAATACAGAGTCCCATTATGGCCAGGTTGCTAAATTTCAACAAAAGAAGAAAATCTTAAAAGGAGCGGCAGAAAAGATAGATCATATATATGAATGTCTCTGGATGTAAATACATATGTGTGTATGTGAATGACTGATAGCTATTCATTAGAAAAATGATAGAGAAGATAATGAAAGATCTTTGATTATACATAAAAGACAAAATTTATTTCTACTTCCTGAAAAAAAATATTTCAAATGGAAGATGAGCCAGATATGGCAGTCCACATGTACAGGCTCTCTGCTAAAGCAGGGGGTTGGCCTTGAGTTCCAGGCCAGCCTGAGCTGAACAATGATACTTTGTCTTGGCAAAGAAAGAAAAACAAACAAACAAACAAAAACCCACTTTTAAAGTAGATGACAACAAGACTTTTGAGACCATCACTTTAGTTGTCACTACTGATAATTATCCATACTGATTTGCCCTGTGAGTTTCTGATAATTTCCCACAATGACCCACTGGGTGGAAACCAGTGTTCTAGAGCATTCGAAGCAGAAGAGTGTTGGGGTCATATAGAGCTCAGAACTTAATGAGCTCATCCCTGCTTTAACATTTGAATTATTCTTGTGGAATATTATAGTTTTTTTTTTTAAAAAAGGTTAACTGTATACTGATACTTATAGGGTTAGCAACATGGAAATTAATTTATACATTAACTAACTAACTAATTAACTAATATAAATGCAACCCCCCTTTTGGCAACTTAAACCATTTACATTTTAAAAATCAGCACAGACTAACATGACCCTTCTTTTTCATTACAGGATATATTTTCAAATTCTTTTGTTTTAAAAAGGAACACTGCTTTGATTTTGCTCATAGTTTTTATTAGTCTGCTTTTTAAGATTAATTCATAAGAACTTTTCATGTTCTGAACACTAAGCCACTGTTATGTCCCCTCAGGGTGGCCTCAGAATTCAATGTAGATATAGCATAAACACACAGCTGCTACTATAAATGTCAGATCTTCGTATTTTTGTGACACCAACTTTTCTTGAAATGAGGCTTACTGAAATTTGTTTTTAGATTTAGTTCTTCCTCAATAGAATAATCTTCAGGAAGTGGCATTCACCTCTGAATTTCAGTTCTTTTGTCTGTGATTTTACAGTTCATTTGCAGCTTCATTTGTAGCCAAGATGAATCCAGTGAGATTAAGACAGTAGAAAAAACAACAAAGCCAAACATTACATCCAAATACACCACAGAGCTCTTCAGAGCTTCACCTTCCTGGGGCTTTATCTATTTTAAGATTAAGATACTTTAAAAGTCTTGACTTATTTGCAAGTCTTGAGTAATTTTAGGTGACTCCAGGAAAGGGTGTGTTTGAAGCCCATTTCTGGTTTCACTATCTCTTCATTTTCCCACAGAAAAGCCCAAGCTGGTAACCCAACAAACTGGACACATTCTGAACCTTTGTTTCTCCAGATAAAGGAAGGGAGATCAACTTGGAGTCTGGTGCTGCCATAGAGGATGTTTCTTGCTATCTTCAACTTGAACCTGTCTCCTTTGACAGGAACAGCTGATTTATGGCTGCAAGAGTTCCTTCAGTAAGCCCCTTGTCATCGGACGCCGCTTTTCATTTTCCAGACGCCTCAAATCCTCCATGGAAAGATGTAGTTCGTGGATATAAATATGAGGGATAAAAATAGCAACTTTCCTCTCAATCGAGTATGATTTATTCAGCAGAGCCAAGATGAATTGGTTTTGTAGGGGTGATCCCTCTGCGTTATCCCCTGAATGATTAATGTGTAGCTACACAATGTTCTCCTTGAAAAGGTGAGTCTCCACAACATGCTAATCTCGGGATTTTGGAATTTCTCTTTAATCTTTTTCTTCCACATTCTGGGTTTTGGTATTCATCCTTGTTCATTGGGGTTATTGTAAAAGTTTCTTAAGTGCATTTTCTCAACGTGTCCACCCTCTGTACAGCCCAAGGTCCCCCTTGTTGCCAGAGAGACACTTTTAGATAAGGATCTGAGCAGGGTCCTCTAGATGCACACGTTCTCTGGTACAGGGATCACAGGAAGCCTTGGTTTTCTCCTCCTCTCTGCTGCTTACTCCTGACTGCACTCTTCATAGGCTCACTCTCTTCGCTCCTACAATTCATCTTTTTCCATCTTCTTCCACCATTCTTGATCCATCCATGGAAAAATGGTAACTCAATGTTACTTGAGGGTTTATATGTCCATATTTCTTTTCTCTTCCTTGCCTGGCAAATTTGTATTCATCATTTCAGAATAAATCACCTTGAATTGCCTGCTTTGTGAGACTCACTTGTTCTTATTGGTCCTTGCTGCCCGTGATTAGACCTCACTTATCTCTAAGTTGACATTTGACTACTGGTCTATAGTATTGGTGCATGTGTCTTGTCTTTCCCAAAAGACTATAAACTCTAAGACAACTAATTTTTTGAGACAGGGTTTCTCTGTGTAGCCCTGGCTGTCCTGGACTCACTTTGTAGACCAGACTGGCCTTGAACTTGAAGAGATCCACCTGCCTCTGCCTCCCGAGTGCTGGGATTAAAGGTGTGCACTATCACACCCGGTAATTACAGACAGCTGTTAACTGCCACGTGGGTGCTGGGATTTGAACCCTGGTCCTTTGGAAGAACAGTCGCACTGAGCTTTTTAGTGAGTGTGGGTGGGCTGTCTTGGCTCAGTTTAAACTACTAATTGATACTGGCCTAGGTAGGAGTTCAGTTTTAGTACTAACCAGTTGTGAAATCCTGAGAAAGTTCCCTAACTCCTCTTTATCTCAGCTTTTCCATCTGTAAAAGAAAGATGATCATAAAATACCAATCTCACTGGTATGTTGTAAAAAATAAGTTTCTATGGGTAAAATATTTTAGACAGCACCTGGCTCAGTGACTCTGAATTTTGGGTTATTATAATTTGTTACCCCCATTATAAGCAGATAGTTTGTCCATAAGCAGAGGGGCTAATATGTCTAAGAAGATGCTCAAGAAATACTTACAGCTGGGTGATGGGGGCTCACGCCTTTAATTCCAGCACTCAGGAGGCAGAGGCAGGTGGATCTTTGAGTTTAAGGCCAGCCTGGTCTGCAGGGCTAGTTCCAGGACAGCCAGGACTACATAGAGAAACTCTGTCTCAAAAAAAAAAAAACCCAAAAAATAAAAAGAATAGGCCAGACATGGTTGCATGTGCCTTTAATCCCAGTGCTTGGGAGCAGAGGCAGAGGCAAGTAGATCTCTGTGAGTTCAATACTAGCCTGATCTACAGAGTGAGTTCCAGGACAGCCAGAGCTGTTACACAGAGAAATCCTGTCTCAAAAAAAAAACCTAAAAAAATTTAAAACATAAATAAAAGAATAAGAATAAAAAGAGGAAGAGAAGGAAGAAAAACAGGAGAAGGAAGAGGAAGAGGAGGAGGAAGAAGAAAAAAAATTATGAGAATAAACAGATCCCAGACTCATTCTTCCTGTCCCCTGGATTGTCCTCTTATTTAATCCTACCTCCAATGTCCTGCCTATGTGTCACTTCCTTGAGACTGTTAGACCAATGGAAAGCCTACTCTGTACTAGGTGCTGAGGGTGATTTGGTTGTTATGGACAGTGACTGAGATGATTATAGCAGTGACACCAACATGAGCTATTTGGAAAAAAAATCTCCCAGCACTCTCCCCACCTTTTTTTTTTAATTGCACTTGGAGGAGAGGACACATATTACATCATATGTCAGTAGCTACAGAAGGTCCTACCTCAGCCTCAGCCTTACATCATTCAAGCACTATGATTGTAGCAGGGATTTTCCTAATAATTAGATTTTCTCCCCTCACCTCAAACAACAGTCTTATCCTGACCTTAATATTATGTTTCTGCTCTATCACCACGCTATTTACAGCCATCTGTACACTCACCCAAAACAATATCAAAAAATTGTAGCATTCTCTATATCCAGTCAACTGGGACTTATAATAGCTATGCTAGGGGTCAACCAACCCTACCTAGCATTTTTCCACATCTGTACCCACACATTCTTTAAAGCCATACTTTTCATATGTTCAGGATCCACTATCCATAACCTAAATGACAAACAAAACATACGAAAACTAGGCGATATAATCTAGACACTTACTCATTTACATGATGACCTCTTCACACTTCACATTTTATCAGTGTGGAACTAGATGGTGGGTTTCTTAATGACTATGGGTAGGCAATGACTATGATTTCCTTTAAGGATTCCTATATATCAACAACTGACCAGGCATATAAACATCAGCCAGAAAATACAGGCAAGTGACCTAGAAATGGCATTGGTGAGTGGTTAAATCTTGTTTGGAGAAAATGATGGTGTTGCAGAATTATCACCTTTCTGTGTAGGGTCTTGGTCTTATTTGTAGATCCACTGATTAGATTTCCCAGTTGGCTCTTTTCTTATCTGCCTTCATCTTTTTCCTTCTTCTCCTGTTTTTCTTAAACTTTATTTTACTGTAATAAGAATACTTAACACAAGATATACCTTCAACAATAATTTTAATGTACAATCAAATATTGCTAATTTTCAGCACAATAGTCTTAGTTATTTTTCTATTGCTATGATAAAACAACATGACCAACAGCAACTTGGGGAGGAAAGAGTTTATGTCAGCTTACAACTCTTAGCTCACAGTCTCTGAGGGAAGACAGGACAGGAACTCAAGCCAGGAACCTAATGGCAAGAGCAAGAGCAGAGGCCATGGAAGAGGTTGCTTACTGCTTTACTCCTAGTGGCTTCCTCAATCTGTGACCTTATACCCAGATCCATTTTCCCAGAGGTGGCAGTGCCCTCAGTGATCAGGACTTCCCATAGCCATCCTTAATCAACACAATATCTCTCTTCCTAGATATGTCTAATTTTGTGTTAAGTTAACAAAACCCAACTAGAACAGCCATGGTGGACAGTAGATCTTTAGAACCTTTTCATCTAGTGTGTTGAGACTTTATATTAATTGAGTAGCAGTTCCCCATGTCCCACTCTTGCAGCCACTTTGCAATTCTATGAGGGTTTTAAAGTGTATTTTATACCTTATGGAACTGACATCATATAAAATTCTTCCTTCATTCCAGCTTCTGTTGCTTAGCACAGTGCCCTCCAGGTTTATCCATATTGTTTCACATTGTAGGTTGCTTTCCTACTTGAAAGCCAAACGCCAAGTGTCTCTCTTAGACAATTGTGCTCACAAGCTGGTTGATTTTACAATTTCTTTAAAATGAAGCAAGATAGAAAAGACATTTGGGAAAATGGCTGAAGAAATATTTAGAAATCCTCTAAACTTTTATAAAATTACCTCCAATGTTTTATAATGGCCTCACACCAATTTGATCAAAAGTGTCACATAGCTACAGTTTTATCAACTGTATTACTATGTATATTACAAGTATCAATTTTATTGTATTTTGTATTTAATCAAAATATACAATTAGATAACAATATTTTTAGATTATGTGATAGTCCATTAAAATTTATAATTACATTCAAAAATATACCAGAGAGAATCTGAGGATAATACAATAGATTTTCAATGGAGTAACACGTAATAGTGGGAGGCAAGTTCTTTGAACACTAGAGTTTTGTATAGAGCATTAGAATCAGTCTTTTACAAAATGATAGGAAGCTGTGTGGATTGTGTCCAGTAAGTCATGGGAAGACTCTGATGAGAAGCTGAGAGGATGTCTTCTACCGCTGATTGGTTCAGGGAGCTCTAAGTGAGTCCTTTAGAGTAATAACTTTCTACCTGCATTTGTATTCAGTTAGTCTAAATCCCAAAGTGAATTCACTCACAGCACCACACTTTGTGGAATCTCAGTAAACAGACATTTCCCCTCTTTTATCAGATAAAAAAATATAATTTTCAGATCATTTGAGATATTGAGATGATCAAGCTACCCTAAAGTCATGTAGCTTGAGTGTAACAGAATGCAGAGTGGAACTCAGTTCTTCTCTGATGCCAGCCACAGGTTCCTCTTCTGCTTTGTCTTTCTAAATCAAGCCACCGGCTAAAGAAAATCCAAGGATTCTGCTCCAACATGTTCTGTGTTGTGACATACTGTCAGTATCATATACAAACCATCCATTCTACAGTCTAGAGTTGGCTACCCACTTGGAGCACAAGGCCACTGTGAAGGCTTAAAGGAGAGGAGAAGGAGTAGGGGACCAATTAATTTCAGATTGGTTGAGCAAATGTTTCACAACATCTTTGGGTTTATCCCCCTTTCCCCGTTGAGTGGTTCCAGCCTCTTTTTGACAGGTTGACTTTAAGGGCTGGGCATTTTTCTCTCACCACATTGGCCGCCAGTGTTCCAGGCCTTTCCCCAGGGTGGGATGAGGTGAGAGGTAAGTCGTCTGTAAAAACGGCTTGCCTGAGTAGTGGAGGCAGGCTGAACACTCAGAAAGCCCTTCCGTGCTTGGAGGCCTCTTTCATGTCTTAGAAATCCTGATTTATTTCAGGATAGGGAAAATCTAAGCCAGTTTGCAGAGTGGAAATTAAAATCTTAAAGCTATGCATGAAAATCAAATATTCCAAATGGCCTGGCTTAAACATCACCCTGCACTGTTGATCATATGCAGAAGTTTTTGAAAAGAAATGAGGATTTATGACTACATGTCGGGTTGGGGAAAGACTCAGTGAGTATTTATGGGTCACCTCAAGGAACTCCACTGACTGTACTTGAATCTGCTTTTGTGCCCGCAGGTTTCTGCTTTGGAGATTTCAAACCCGTAAATACTTATAAATTGGAAAACATGTGGGTTTGGTTGCAGTCTGTTAACTTCTGAATTGGAGGGAGGGACTGTATATATTTATTTGGACACATTTATCACACAACATACCTATATGTATGTGTATGTTTTTATTCCTTCAGATTTATGCCTGTGACTATCTTGAGGGCAGAAACTTTGCTTTATTTATCTGTGTGTCCTGCCATCGATGTTCCACTGATTCTAATTATTTAGTGACCTTTCCTTGAGAAGCTCCTTGTGCTAGCAGCAGGGGGAGGTACAGAGACAAATGCAGAATGGGAATTTTCCAAAACTTCAAGCTCATAGGAAAACAATGAAAAGAATGCAAAAGACCAAAACAAAAACAAAAACAAAACAACCCCCCCAAAAAAAACCCCAGACAAATAAAAAACCAAAATCAAACCAGCCAATGATACAAAGTTTTTCTTTGTTGTAAACTTGAGGAATAAGTATTAGCTGTGTCCTATACATCTCAGGTACAAGAGGAAGAAGCAGGGAAGCTGATGTCAATTCATCCTTCTTTAGCTAATGGGGAATGGCATGGGTCCATGGGGTCCTGGGTATGGACAGGTTGGTGACAGTACTGTAAGCATCATCATTGAGTTTTGAGACATGGTTGTAGCTATTGTCACATTAACCTCCCACTTACAAAGCTGGTTCCCTTTGTAAAAGATCTTACTTCTGTTTCTTTTCCTTTTTATTATTTATTAAAATACGTATTTTGTTAATTATTTGAGAATTCTTTCAAAAATTACATAATGTAATTTTGAAATGTATCTTGAGTCCTGGGCACTTTTCACTCACTGTATTATCTGTCATTTTTCACCTGCAATTTTCCTCCTTAATGCCTCTCAGACCAACTTCCACCTCCTCACTCATCATTTGTGATGTTTTGAATAGGTATGGTCCCCACAGACTCATGTATTTGAATGCTTGGCCCTAAGAGAGTGGCACTAGTAGGAGGTGTGGCTTTGTTGGAGTAGGTGTGATCTTGGAGGAAGTGAGTTACTGTGGAGGTGGGATTTGAGGTTTCCTTTACTCAAGCTCTGCCCTGAGTGGCACACAGTGTCTTTTCTTACCTATGGATGAAGATGTAGAACTCTCGGCTCCTCCAGCGCCATGTCTGCCTGCACTCTTCCATGCTCCCCACCATGACGATAATGGACTAAACCTCTGAAACTGTAAGCCAGCCCCAGTTAAATGTTGTCCTTATAAGAGTTGCTCTGGTCATGGTGTCTCTCCACAGCAATGAACTTCTAACTAAGACACCATTCAACGTCCTGTCCACTTTATTTTTCACATGTAATAACTTGTCAACTCCAATTTGTACTGTCCATATACTGCCGTGTACTGACTCATTCCCCGAACCGTGGTTGACTTACGAGGAGCCACAGCCTTAAAAAAAAAAAATGGACTCTTCTTCCTCTAGAAGCCAACATCTTGTCCATAGCTTCTCAGTTAGGAATAGGGGTTTATATTGATTGGCTTTACTTTTTGCAGGCAACTACATCTGCTGTGAGTTCACGAGTGCAGTTGTATCATATCCAGAAGACATCGTTTCATGCTGGTTCTCCCTTATTGATGTTCTTACAACCCTCCCTCCTCCCCTTCCCTGCCATGATTCCTGAGCTATGGGGAAGGTTGTGATGCACATGTGCCATTTGCAGCTGAGCATCCACGCTCCAAGTACTTTGAGCAGCTGGGAGTTTTTTTTGCACTAGCCATCATTCACTGCACAAAGAGATTTCTCTGATGAGGCCTGAAAGCTACACTAATTTACTGGTACAAAGATATGAATGTATATGACAGTTTGATAGTATGTGTATACAGCAAAACAACTATAGTAGATTGATTCCTAGGGCCTGAGAGCTTCCCAAACTTGGCTTTGGGACCAGGTGTACAAGACAAAGCATATATTTCCTCCTTTAAAGTGACCCTTAAAAACACTCAGAAAATCATTGGTTACTCCATTTTTTTGTAGTGCCATTTTTGGACCAGTGGGTTTAACTTGTCATCATTACTGTAGTTTACAGGCTTCAAAACGTGTTCTTTGTCTTTCAGGTGCCAGTTCTGGCTCTGTAGATTGATAGGCCCCTTTCTTTCTACTTTAGTAGTCCTTCATGCATTCCTCGAGTGTGATACTTACGCACTTGTATTTCGTATAAGGTTTTCTCTGCGTGTCAGAGGTTGAGATCCTCAAAGCAACTTCCAAATAGCAATAAACAACCCTTTTCATACAAATAACATTGCAAAGACTAACCGGGTTATATTTATGTATTTAGGAATACTTGTACATATATAATATGCATACATATATATGCACATATACATACAACAACTCATGAAAAAAAGAGGCCATGTATATGAAAGGGAGTAAGAAAGGGTATCTGGGAGAGTTTGGAGGTAGAAAAGGGAACAGAGAAATGAAGTAATTATATTGTAATCTTAAAACATAAGTGATAAAATAAAAACAAAAGCAGGCCTTCTGCTCGCACACAAGGCCTGGATGCTTCCACACCAATGAGTCGCCAAATCCTTTGTTTTTCATCCTTAAATATATCCTGCTGCTCCAATTTGTCACAGCTACGGAGAACACCGTAGCTGCAGAGGTCACCACAGCCTATTGTCCTAACTGGTTCGTTGTGTGTGTTCTTGAGGACCTGTATCTCCCCTCCCTAGAGCTCTCTGTAAACCCCCAATGCAGTTGAAATAAAGCGCAGACCTCCAGATGTCCTCAGGGTACTACATGGTCCACCTCTTTCGTCTCTCCATCCTGTCAGGCATCCTTGCTCCCTCCTCCTCAGTCACATGGGCATCTTTGCCAAGTTCATTTCTGCTTCATAATGTCTGTTCTACTAGAATTGTTCCTACCATCCTCTACCCAACCAGCTCCTGCTCAAGGTTCGGAGGATAACTCAAGCATATCCGTCACACTCATGGGGTTTTCTGAAGGCCTGTGCTCCTTCTTAGAGGTCTTTTATTTTTTCTTAATAGTATTTATCAGGATATGTATTGATTGGTTGGTTGATTGTTTGGTCGTTTTCTTCAATGTTTGTTTCCTTCACTGAAATATAAGACTTATTGGGGGAAATATGTGTCCTTCTGATATTTTTCACTATTATGTGTACAGTGCAAAGTGAGTGCCTGAGATGACAGAAGTCATTTGCTTAACATTTATAAAAGGTTAAATAAAAAATAGACAAAACTATTCAAGTATGTCACAACATCAGTCCTTTTAGTATTTAGTGTGTTTTTTTCCTTTATTTTTTATTTCTTCAAGTTACATCTCAGTCACAGTCCCCTCCCTATTCCCCCTCCAGTCCCACCCTCCCACCCTCAACCCCCCATCCTCTTCCCTTTTTTTTTCTTTTAAGTTTAAGGTATATCTTATTTCCCCCTACAGTTTCCCCTTTCAGTCCAACAAATGGCTCTTTCTCTTATAATAAATATAATAAGCCGGGCGGTGGTGGCGCACGCCTTTAATCCCAGCACTTGGGAGGCAGAGGCAGGCGGATCTTTGTGAGTTCGAGGCCAGCCTGGTCTACAAAGCGAGTCCAGGACAGCCAGAGATATTCAGAGAAACCCTGTCTCAAAAAACAAACAAACAAACAAACAAACAAACAAATAAATAAATATATAAATATATAAATAAATAAATACAGTACAACAGAGGTTAATTAGGCCACAGTTATGAGGGTTATATGGCTTAACGTACATTCCCAATGACCAGTCCATATGTATTTGGTACCTGACTTTAACATTCTACTATCTAAACATCTCCATGAGTTTAAAGTTCTATATCTGACTCAACATTCATACTAATTGCAACACAATTTTAAAAGTATCTTCTTAGATGTATAACACTCTCTTGACTCCTAAACAACTCAAAATTTAATTATGAGACTCTATCTATATGTTCTTTAATCACCTCAGAGACCTGAGAGGGATAAATATACCTGATTTTATAGGAAGTACAGGGTCTGCAGCTTCCCAAACTAAGAAATGATATACCAGTGGCTGCCTGGACAGTTCCCATTTTCTCTCCATACATTACAGCATCACTCTTCAGTGGTTTGGCCCCGCTTTTCTGACAGACATTGATTGTAGAGCAGGGGTTATGAAGGACTTACCTACCCTGTCTTGGCAGAGCTAGGCTGTCAACTTACCTGCTTCCAGGTTTTGTCCTTTTTGGACATCATTCTGTCTACAGTTGGAGCAAAGGGCTTTTCCTACCAAGAGATAGGCTTGCGACTAATTCAATCATCTCCCACTGGAGATTCTTCGATGCTCATCTTCTACTAGGAGGAGAATAGGGGGTGCTGTCAGGAGTTGATATGTCTTGATATAAAAAAATCTAAAGTTACAAAAACTTCTTTGAATGCCATATTCTGCAGATCTCTTGAGGTTTTTGAAGAGGCCCTATCTATCTCTTATATTAGGGTAAGCAGATGTTGCTTGTCTCTTAGCAGGTTTATTTCTGATTAGCTTAGCAAGTAACTATAATAGGCTGTCATAGTACCTAACAGAATGACTGGCTTGCATAACCATTAGTTTGCATTTCTTTATCTATTGTCTGCTTATTGATTTGTTTGTTTAGTAGTTCTCTCTCCCAGGCAATGAGACACTTTTCACTGATGGTACTGCTTCGTAGATCCCCAATGAATGAGGAGTCTCTTGGCCCTCATACGACCTCTCAACTGAGATGAGGGACTGTTATATAAGGACACCCCACCCCAGAGAAATGGGATGGAAGGGTTAGGAGGTAAAGAAAAAAATGTAATGTGATGTTTCAGCCTTTTACTACTAACTGTCATAAACTGTTTAGGATAATTAAGAAATGTATTTAGTGTGTTTTTAGTAGAGGAAACAGATGTGTGTGTGTGGGTATGTGGGGGCATCTGTGATTATGTATGTTTGTGTGTGTGTGTGTGTGTGTGTGCTAGGAAGCATGGTCATGTGTGGGTATATGTATGTGTTTTCCTATGAGCGAATCATTAATATTTCTACTGGTTTTAAATTTGTTTTGATTCTCAACTTTTCCTAACCCAACAATATGTGCATGGTATGAATTAACCCGTTTATGAGAACTTGAAACACCCACCTTCAGTCCATGTACCCATAAGTGGTCCATTCTACACCTTCAGGTCTGCTACCCTAAGTGAGAACTTTTCCCTCCCACTTCGGCGAGGACTGTTCTGTAAGCTGCTGCAGCCTAATTTATTATCTAAGTGAACTGAAGCAAGTGACTTGGTTCAGCTAGAGCTCACACACAGATGAAATAGCCAGGAAGTCTGGGGAACTCAAATCACAGGCTCAGCCAAGCTGGCAGCAGGAGGGAGGCATTGCAGGTAACTACACTTAACATGCTGTCCTGGGACTGAATTGCCCTAGTGAGCCCAACACTGCCAACTCGTGCAAAAGAGATTCTCACTCAGAATACTTCCCCAACACATCCTTACTTAAAAGAAACCACATTAAATGAACACACACACACACACACACACACACACACACACACACACACACACA
>CAJQZJ010005020.1:3992626-4014585 GCA_907164525.1 Lophiomys imhausi
CACACACACACACACACACACACACACACACACACACACACACACACTTTTTCCTCTCATGTGTTTCCTGCTCAGCTTTTGTTTTTTGTTTGTTTTGTTTTTATGTTTCTGAACACCTCTGATATAGTTTTCACCTTGAGGAGATTTGAACCTTGCTCTACTCATTCATCTTCCTGTCCTGAGATAGAGTGCAGTTTCACACTGAATGTAGCAGAGCCTGAGGCTGCTGTGTGATTTGGGGTGCTAAAGGGCAGGAAAGTGTCAGAGCAGGTATACTCAGCCTACCCTGGAAAGGGGTGTCGGGGGCTAGCTGGGGCTCTCTGAACTGCCTGTGTATCCTCACTAGGGCTCTAGGATGCTTTTTTCCTGGGCTTGATGCTGCTGCCCTGCTCTCTTGAGCCATCTTGCTACCTGGACCCATTATGTAGACGTGAACACTGTCCTCCATGTCTAGGACTGGGTTGTTACAGAGGACCATTTCTACTCCTTGCCGAGGGTGACAACTTGTTTTTTCTGCTGAGAGTACTTGTCAGGCTTGGGACAAGACCAGTATCAAAACAGATTGAGTGTGTTCCTCTACACTAACATCATGGTCTTCAGGCCATCCGGGAGAGAGGACCCTGGGCAGTCAAGCCAGACATCAGTAACTGATCCTAAAAACTATGAGATACATTACAACTTTGTTCTGTTTATTTCATGGTTGCAATCATGATTCCATTCAACCCACCTGTGACAGAGTTCCAGTCTCCCTCCTATGAGAATGGACTTTAAAGTATCTCCTTGGTTTCACTGGGGCCTTACCTTAATGGTAATTCCTTGGCCTTGATTGATCTTAACTAGTGTTTTTTTTTCCTTCCCTGCTGCCCAGCTCTAGTCACTGGTCTGTAAAAAAAGAGAAAAAAGTTGCTAACTAAACTATTTAACCACTATTTAGGTTATTGTTAATTGGTTTGGCAGCTGTTAATTCTCATCCAGACCTTATAAATGAGTACACACAGAGACTGCATGGATTTTAACAAGCCTTGGCCTGAATTGTGCAATCCTAGCCCATCTAAGCTAGCTCTTAATTCTATTACCCAAATATGACCCCATATATACATACGTCCCCTTGGACTGCCATTCTCCACGATATGCCGATGTTCCTGGCCATGTGGAATGAGGTTCCTTTTTCTATCCCATGGTGTGTGCCTCCTTCCTGCTGCTCCTGCTGCTGGCTGGAATGAATGAATCCTCTTTCTAAAGCGCAGGCTTCCTGCTCTAATCCCAGGAAGTCCCACCTTTCTCTGTCTTTGCCCAATCTCAGGCCTCGGCATTTTATTTAAACAATCAGAGTCAATGTAAGTAACAGACAGCAAGCAGGACCAATTAATTAACTTTTAGAATGCTTAACACTACCCCAACAATTCCCTCCTTTTGTCTAAAAAAAGGCTAAATTTTTAACTCATATAGTAAAAACAATAAGAACAAATATGAAACAATCAAGAAAACCATATATAAAAGTTATACACATAATTTTTAGCCTATTTGTATCAGGCAATCCTGAAGAAGAAAAAAAAATCATCTATCTTGCTGTGTCTAAAGTTCTGAACCAAAATAATTTCTATCATATCCTATATTTATAAACCTAAAGATTTTATTTAGACTTGAAAATATCCTTTTAAATCCTAAACAACTCAAGTTCAATTGAAATTTTATAACTATTATGACTTCGACCCCATCAAAGACATAAGAAGGGATAAAGTTATTATTTGAGTGAGTAGGAAGCATAGGAGAGCAGCTTCCAAAGAGAAATATGACAGTTTGTTGCCCAGACAGTCCCAAATATCACTTGATATCATTGGAGCATCATCTTCAGCCTTCTGGCCAAGCATTTTTCACAGACTAAATTGTGCAGCAGGAAATAATAATTAAACACACCAAGACCTTTTAATATTTTAATGCTTAGCCCTTAGCTGGGCAGAATCTCAATTAGCTACTCTAAGTTAACCCCAAACCAACATGTGCCTGTGAGTACCTTCCAGACTTCTCCAGACATCTGTCTCCTGGTGGAAAGGGGAGAGAGTCTCTGTGTGTGCGGAATTCCTGCTGATCTGAGGAAGTCCTGCCTTCCTATACTCTTTCTGCCCAGCTAATTGACCATAAGCAACTTTTCAGAAGGGGCGGTAACCAGATCTCAGCATTGAATTCAATGTATCAGAAACAATATTAGACTTTCTCTCAACACTGGTCTTTCTTCTATAGGCTCAATTCTAGTTCTACATTGGCTTCCATGCAGTCTTCCCAAAGGACATAGCCTGTGCTCCTCATGTGGCAATGTTTGCTCAAAACCCAAATTATTCACTCATTGGCTCTGCAGCTTCAAGCTATTTGCCTGTTCTCTCTTCCCCTGGTTAGTATATCTGTATAATGGGGATAATGGTCATATCTGCTTTCCAGGATCTATACTTATTGAGGTAATAGTCGTGAAGCACTGTACTTGAGATTGCTAAGTGTTCAGTATTGCCTTCTTCTCTAATTCAGCTGCTTTCAACTTTTATGTCCCCAGGGCCTTTGTTTGTTCCTTGAGTAAGTGTTTTTAAGATGTGTCCCCTGGGTGCCTTGGTTGGCAATGGGCACAGGCATTGTCTAGGATGCTGTGTTAGCAGTGTTGCATGTTTGAATTTCATTTAAACAGCACTTGACTATGAAGGAAATGAGTTTTGATTTGATTTCAATTTATTTTTAGGAATCAATGCACTGGCTACTGCATTATCAAGTCTCCCATCAATTTAGTTTCAAAAATACACATATTTTTCATTTTTCAAAAATAAAATACCAATGACCATGAGGTATTTTCTGCTTGCTCTTCAGATCCAGTCTTCATCCTCTTCCTAGTCTTCTCTATGTTCCAAGAGGGTTCAAGAGCCTGTGACTTTATCCTGTGGTGTCCAGTTATGTTTAGCCGGTGGGAATGGCTGGCAGGAGTTTAGCAGAAGGGGTGAGAAGAGCAAGATAGGGCTATCTGTTGCCATCCTTCTGAGCACCTTTGTCCTGTCCAGCTCCAGGCACTGCTCCAGCCTGTCTTTCTTTTGCTTCTAAAAGCTGTAATGGCTCCAGCTGTTGGAGACCATAATATTAAATCGTCTCTTGCTTCTCCCCTTAACTGACACCTCTGAGACATCCTCGTGATCCATTACTTCTCCAGCCGTTCCCTTGATTGTGCCACCTGCTTCCTGACCAGACGTTGAAAAATACAGCATGCCGTGCAATTCCTAAAACCAAGAAGGAAAGCAGGGAGGAAGGAAGGAAAAAGGAAGGACACCACAAGAAGACCTACATAGCCAATAAACTTGGACAGAGTGGGGCTCATGGAGACTGAACCACCAACCAAAGAACTTCCCTGGACTGGTCCTAGGCCCACTGCACATATGAAGCTGATGGACTGCTTGGTCCTCAAGTGGATCCCCTAATAATTGGAGCAGGGACTATCTCTGAGTTGGTCTCTGTTGCCTCCCTCTGTACCTCATTTTCCTAGCAGAGCTGCTTTGTCTGGCCTCAGTGGAAGAGGAGGTGCTTAATCCTGATGCAATTTGATGTGCCTGAGTGGGTTGGTACTGGGTGGAGGGAGCTCATAAGGGGGAAGTGGGTGGGAGAGTGGGATTGGGAGGAAGAGGGAGAGGGGCTGTGATTGGAATGTAAAATAAACAAATAAATACATTTTTTTAAGGAAGAAAAAACACTGAAGAAAAAAGTAAGGAGTAAGATTTTTTAATTACAATTTAAACATTGGAATTTTGATCCATTTACTTTTAACTCTTTCATATGTAGTTTGCATATATGTTTGTTAATATAGTATGCATATTTTCTATTTATTTATTTATTTAAATTGTAAGATAATTATTTTTATATTTTATTAATTCTTTGAAAATTTCATACATTGAAGTTTGACCATATTTTTCTTTCCTATCTCCTCCCAGATCCATCCTCTATCCATACCTAGCCAATTTATGTTCTTATTTATTTATTTATGTCTAATTAAAGTATTCTTTCATTGGGTAATTTCCACAACAACATTATCGTTCAACTTTTATTTATGAATGTATTCAATGCAGCCACGGACTCTAATTAGTGTTACCCATATACACGAGGGTATGGTGTACAAACTGTATTCAATTTTTCACCTTAAATAGTCCATTAATCATTTTAATTGCTTGGGCATCATGATCATTTTAAATTGGTGGATAGTGTTCCTCTGAGAATTATTTAAGATTTTCTCCATTACAATTGTCTCTTTTCTACATTTTGGCTATTCTTACAGCAAATTCCTATAAGTATAATCTTTGGCATATTTAGAGACGCATTTGGCTATGACCTCATAAGTGGATTATTGTACTGATTAGATCAGAAACCTCATTTTCAAGGAATCAAGTCAAAGGAAATGAATATATTGTGACTCTCAATCTTATTCCCAAATTTCAAACCAAGAGATTTTTATTTCAAAAGGTAATCAGCCATGTTCTATAAAGGACATATTTTAAATATGGTACAGTTGTTTTCACATTTTTGTTCCACACGGCTTTTATTTCCTATTTATCTTGTTCTTGCTATTGACTCCACCCATTGTTTTGTGGATTTGGTGCTTATTCAGTGATGAACTGAGTTCTTAGTGGCTCCTTACCCTTTGCTCTTGGCTGTGAGGGGATGTATCCTTGCTTTCATTCACCTTGTGTTCTTAACATGGTCCAGCCCTGGGAAGCAACCAGAACATCTGACTGTTTCTTGGAGTGTTTTGTAATTCCATTGCTTACATGTGGAGAGCTTTGGAAGAAGTACTGAGTGGCACTGATCATGGGCACTTTCCCATGCCCTCTGCTGTCTGCTGCCTGCATGAAACGTGTCTGAGGTGGAAGTTTTGGTGACCGTGCCTCAGAATTCTTTGTTTGATGACTTTCTACAAATACTATCTAAATATTATGATGAAAAATAAAAACAAAACAAACATACTGAAAGATGAAAGAGGAATACCCATCATCCATTCTTCTTTCTCAGGAACAGAGAACAAAACAATTCCGGGTTTGCATAATTGACTGCATCTGGACAGGCAGGCTAGCACCCTAAGAGGCCAATGTCACTGCCTCCATGATATCTTGATACCTGTGTTTGTTTCGTTTGTGCCCAAGGCAAGGTGCATGTAAGCAGAAGGGAACTAGTCTTCTTGGCTGAGACAAGAAAGAGTTTGTTTTGTTTTATTTTCTGTTTTTTGTTTTTTCCCCCTTTGAACTATCTAATGGTGCTGAGCCTGTGGACTTCACACTTTTGTGTTTTTGATTTCCTCATACTGTTCTCAAGAGGAAATTGAATTTTCAACTACCCGTGTGTTGGGCAATGTGTATGAGCTACTTCAAGTCTATTGTGATCTCAGATTATCCTTGGAAAAGAACTGCATATCCTCATTTTACAGATGGGCTGCCTAGAAGAGCTAGTGGTCAGGAATTAAACAGCCCCTCTAACTAGCATGTAGAATTTTGGACTTGGGTTCACGTTACTCGACTTTGAGGTCACTATGCTACTGTCAGTATAACCAGGGGGTTTATTGAACTGGGATGTCCGCTTCTATCTTTCTCCAAACTCCCCCAGTGCCACGTTCACTCTCTTGTTCTCAACCACCTGTTTTTACACACTCTATCAGCAGCAGCCTTCCTGCTGCCTGAAGGCTTTCCTTAAAGTCATAGTTGGTTAAGGCTGAGAGGGTCTCTGAGAAGAACTGCACCAAGTAGGTGATGCTAAGCTTCAGTGGTCTGAATGAAAATGGCCCCCACAGATTCCTGTATCTGAACACTTGGTCCCTAGTTGGTGGCAATGTTTGGGTAGGTTCAGAGGATGCAGCTTGGTTAGAGGAAGTGTCTCCCTAAGGGCAGGCTTTCAGAATGTAAAGCCCTTTCCATTTTTTTTTCCTCTTCGCATCACACTTGTAGTTTGAAGCTGGGAGCTCTCAGCTTTCTATTCTAGTCACCATAGTTCCACACTGCCATGATAACTCTTATCTGGATCCATAAACCAAACTGAACTCTTTCTTCCTCAAATTTGCCTTGTCATGGTGTTTTTACACAGCATTAGGAAGTAATGAATATATGGATCTTGTGGTTTTCATAAAATTCCTGTAACTTCAGAGAGTATATGATGCAGAAGGTGCCAAAGAAGTTCCTGCTAAAAACATACGCTTTAAAAAAAACTCACAAGGACCTTGTTTTCTAGAAAAAATTTACTTAATGAATTAATATAAATTTAACTTTTTTTGGCCTTGACTTCTTTGGTTTTTCTTTTTAAACGTTTATTTATTACTTCAAGTTACAGTTCCATCATGGTCCACTCCCTCTACCCCTCCCATTTCCACTCTCCTACCTTCTCCCCACTCTCCCACCTATCCTGCTTCTCCAGGGTGGGGTGCCTCCACATATCAGCCCCCCTCATTTCATCGGTCATATGAGGGATAAGAGTTTCCTCTTGAACTGGGGTCCTACATGGCAGTTCCACTGGGGCAAAGTGTCCTACTAACAGGTAACAAAAACCCATGTTCCTGTTCCTTTCATTCTGTTGGTTGTAGGCTGTACTATATGGCTAAAATCCAGTTATCAGTGAATACATGCCATGTGTATCTTTCTGGGTCTGGGTTAACTCACTCAGGATGAGCTTTTCTAGTTCCATCCATTTGACAGCAAATTGCATGATTTCCTTGTTTCTGATAGCTGAGTAGTATTCCATTGTGTAAATGTACCACAGGGTTTTTTTTATCCACTTTTTGGTTGAAGGACATCCGGGTTGTTTCCAGTTTCTAGCTATTACAAATAAATTTAATTTTTACTACGATTCTTACCACTGCTTTTTTGAAATCCTGGTGTAATATGATTTCACTTAAGATCTCTTAGTTGTATTTTAGTCACAGGATCTCTGGTCTTCAACTACCAAGGTGTTTCTAGAAGAGTAGATGAAGAAGATTCTTCAAAGAATTGGCCTAGAACAAGCCAGAAAGTCTACACCAGCACTTAGCATCTCTGTAAGATCTGAATGCAAGGCATAGGGGTCAAAGCTTTGGATGTGAAATCAGAAGTCCTGGTTTCCACATGAAGCTCTGGTCATTTCTTTGACCCTGAGCCAGTCCCTTGTCCTCTCTGAACCTAAGCTATTTTTTCTATGATTGAGATAAAGATGAAATCGTTGACTCTCCATTAGTGTATGTGGGAATTTGGGAGTGTTTCCACTGTCACCCTGGGGAGCTATGATAAGTAACAGAGGAGAACAGTCTCCTATAAACTGCTTCCCTGTGGACATCCTCAAGTTGGGCCATGGTGGTGGGAGCTCTTACCACCTCCTACTCCATGAGAATCCTTGAACAGTGAACACCTTCCATCCACAGTCCTGGGGACATACCTCTGTGTGACCGTGATGTTCAGACATTGAATTGAACCCAAAAGAATGTTTCAGGTTTGCTCTTGGCAGAGTACTCTTTTCCCTGCTCTCTAATGAAGGACTAGAAAGCCAAGAGAGGCCTCACATGGCTCTTCTTGGCTGTTGCCTCCCTCTTTAAACAATGGCTGGATGCGTTTTGAAGAAACAAGAGGAAACATATGGATTGAATTTCCCCTAAGCACACTGCAGCTAAGAGTGCATTGGAGGCTGGGGAGAGGGGAGGCAGAGAAGGGGAAGTTTTGGCACAGTGGTCAGGAAATCTAATGAAACAAGAGTACCATGCAAAGTGGGCAGGAGGGTCCACGAGCAATGGCCAGGTGTACTTTAAGCCAGCCACAGTGGAGCAGGCCTTTACAGAGGACCCTTGAAATCTAAGATGTGTGTGATGGTACATGCAGAAGAGGCAGTTAGAGCATTATGCAGAGGCATCCACGATTTTGTTTCCTCAAGGGTCTGAATGTCAAGGGATCCTTCCTGAGGAAGTTGGGTCCAACTCTGCCCTGTTCCTCCTCCGGTGGGTCTGACAGTTTGAGATTTAATTAGGTTTAACCAAAACAGCATTAAACAATGGGTGTGAGTCCTACTTCTGTTGCCAGATTACTCAGGAGAGGTGATAGGGCTCTCTGTGCCATGTGTAGATGGCAACTTAAAGGACAAGGAAGGGGAAGGTGGGTTTGCTGGAGCTTTGCAAGGGCTCTTCTGCTGTCATGCTTGCTAGACTGTCATGTGCATAGTCTTCTAGTCCTCCCTATCTCTGGGAGTGACTCTTTTGTTTGTCCCTTTGCTGCCTGAGCTCTCACTCATATGAGACCTAAGTTTACAAGCTCACAATCCGTCAGGACTGACAAGCCACACAAAGTTCCTCTGCATAAATGCATGAGAACTGAAAATAGTTAAGTCCTACCTATTGAGAATAAATTCCTAAAATACAGCAGCTGGCTGTGTAGCTGTGGCTCCATCTGAGCCATTTCCCTGGGGGAGCCATGAGCCTCATTTCTGCCACCTCTTTCTGAACCAATCTTTTCAGTTGACATGTGGCATTAACAACAAACAGTACAAGGCATTCCTATCTCATTCTTGTCCCTCAGATTATCAGTCTGGATCAATATTTTACCAACAATTGTTCATCTCTTCTGGATTGGGTTTTGAATTGGAAGGAATGGTCCTACTGGGCTCAGTCTATATCAGTAGCTTCTAATTTGTTTTAGTCTGGCTTCACACCATCCCCAGACTACGTTGTCACCAATGAGTTCATCATTTTTGACTTATCCTATATTTGCTTTCTTTGTAAGAATGTCTGTTCTTTCTCCTTCTGGAAAATTTGGTGGGTTTCCTTCAAACATCTGCTTAGTGTTTATCTCATTGTAGTGTAATTTCAGATGAGCCACTTCAGTGGGCAGAGAGTAGACGCAGTTTAGAATGAAATGATCACAACCGCAGGCCCCTACTCAGTTCTTGGTTATCTACTAATGTATATGGGCAACTTGGATTTCCTGAGAAAAGAGCATGGGCACAAGTCCTTAATAAAATGTTTTTAAATTGGATGAATGTTTAATCTAATGCCTGAGTTTTGTACTCAGAGAAGGGGTTTGCTCAATGGTCACTTACTGAACTGGAGCTGCTAAGAAAGATTTGATTAGAAAAACTAATGTTTATCCTTGTCCTTCTGATGCCCAGGGCAATACCTGACATGTGTTAGACAATCACTATATGGATTGCATTGAATTGAAAATCAACTTTAAAAAGCCTACGTCTAGCTATTGGCAGAGTTAAGGTTCTAAATAGGTATTGGGACATTTTAACTTTAGTCTAGAGTAAGTTTAAATCATAACCAAGATGTTCAAGGTATTAAAAAAGAGTGTCATGACAACATCCCTTAAATTTTAATCTTGGCAACTAGTTCTTATCTGTTTTTCCCTTTCCAGGATATCCCTCCTTATTGTCCTGTCCAAGTCATGGAACACTTAAAATATGCAGTTGGCTTAACACTGAGCAAGCCATTTCCTTCTTTTTGATAAATATTCCAGATTTTGAATAAATACCTCTAAGAACCAATTTTACAATGAGATTTATTTAAGAAAGGATGTCTATAAAAAGTAGAGGTTTTTAATGTCTCTTGGATGACTCAGGAGCCTATGTTTTCTTGAAAAGCCTTGGTGTACACAGACCTTGGGAAATATCTTAATTTTTTATTTTTTTATTTTTATTTTTAAATGTTTATTTATTACTTCAAGTTACATCTCCATCACAGCCCTCTCCCTCCACCCCTCCCAGCCCCACCCTCCTACCCTCTCATCCTTCCCCAGAATGCATAGTTCTTTTTTTTTTTTCAGTCCAACAAATGGTTCTTTCTCTTATAACAATAAATACAGTACAAAACAACTGAAATAAATAGGCCACAATTCTGAGAGTTATATGGCTTAGCATACATTCTCAATGTCCAGTCCATATGTATTTGGCCTCTGACTTTAACATTCTACTATCTAATTATCTCCATGAGTTTAAAGTTCTCTAACTCAGCGTTCATACTAACTTGCATCACAATTTTAAAAACATCTTCTTAGATCCAGAACACCCTCTTGATTCCTAAACAACTCAAAATTTAACTATGAGACTCTAGCTATCTATTCTTCAACCACCTCAGAGACCTGAGAGGGATAAATATATCTGATTATATAGGAAGTGCAGGGCCCGCAGCTTCCAAAACTAAGAAATGACATACCCGTGGCTGCCTCGACAGTTCCCATTTTCTCTCCATACATTACAGCATCAATCTTCAGCTGTTTGGCCCCATTTCTCTGACAGACATTGATTGTAGAGCAGGAATTATGAAGGACTTACCTGCCCTCTCTTGGCAGAGCTAGGCTGTTGACTTACCTGCGTCCAAGTTTTGTCCTTTTTGGACAGAAGTCTGTCTACAGTTGAAGCATGGGTTTTTTGTTTTTTTGTTTTTTTTTTGTTTTTTTTTTGTTTTTTTGCCAAGAGATAGGCTTGCCACTAATTCAACCATCTCACACTGGAGATTCTTTGATGCTCATCTTCTACTTGGAGTGGAATATGGGATGCTGTCAGGAGCTGGTGTGTCTCGATATCAAAAAAATCTTAATTTAAGAAAACATCTTTGAATGACATACTCTGCAGGTCTCTTGGGGTTTTTGAAAATGCCCTGTCTATCTCTTATGTTTAGATAAGCAAATGTTGCTGTCTCTTAACAACTTGATTTCTGAGTAGCTTAGAAAATAACTGTGATAGACTGTCATAGTAACTAACAAAATGACACGCTTGTATGACTGTTAGTTTGTATTTCTTAATATCCTAAATAGTTTATGATGGTTGGTAGCAAAAGGCCAAAACTTCACATTTCCTTTTTCAGCATTACTAGGTACAATACCTTTAAGAAGTGTTACCCTTAATTTTGTAACAATATACAAAGATCAATACCAATGTGGCCAAATATATTCTTAATTTTGTATCAATATACTAAGATCAGGACTGATGTAGTCCAATACAATCTTAATTTTGCATTAATATACAATGATCAATACCAATTTAGCCTAATATAGTATTAAAGTTGTATCAATATACAAAGGTATAAGGGCTTATTCAATAATCTGTCCTTTTTTTGATCTTTTCTATACTATGTCTATGTCCCATTTTTTCTCAAGTCTATTCACTCCTAGAGAAAGAAGGATACAGAAAAGAAACAGAGAGAAGTCCCTAGGTCTAACCTCCAAAACCCATTTAACACGACCATTTAACAGCTGTAGTCTCTTCCCCTAAATGACAAAATTGTCTGTTATCCATCGAATAACCAAAGTGTGTGTGTGTGGGGGGGGGGGGGAACACCCTCCCCACCTTCTGGGCCTGGGATGTCGCTCTCATAAATGACTTCCTGCTGATTTGGGACATAGTAAACCTGTTTGGGGCCCAAATAGGGATGGAAAAATGGTTAAAATTGTTAATAGAATCATTTGATGTTCAGTCCTTAGGTGCTCAGCTATTTAGATGTCCTAAGAATTTTGTAGACAGAAGCTGATCTTCAGGCCTTTATTCTGCCGTTGATCCGTGCTTGCTCCAGCGGGTCTGCAAGCCTTTGCCTGATAGCCAGACTGTCTGTGTGAGACCTTGGGGGGCGGGGAGGGAGCAGGCTGGAGAGTGTCTCTCCGTGTGGGGTTTGAATCTGTCGGCTGAGTATTAGTTTGGAACTTACTCGGCGTGTCTCTCCTGGTGGGGAGGGGGGATCCCAATTCTCGGATTCAGGTACTTCCCTGCGTGTCCGAGAGTGGGAGTGAGCGTCCTGCCCAGGGACTTTTAGTGGTACCCGGGTAGTTGGGTGAGGCGGGGGTGGGGGGGGGAGGGTGGGGGGGTGGTCGGGTCTCTTAGATATTTTTGTACTGCGTCTTATATCAATTGCGGTTTTCCCCAAGATTAAAATGCATCTGTACAGGCCGCCGCCATCTTGGATCGTAGGGAAATATCTTAAATGCAATGGTTACAGGTACTACAAATGACATCAGAAACAAAGAAAGAATTCATTTGCTATATTACCTCCCACACGCCAGAGGGCACTGTGCAAAATGTAATTTTTTTTTCTTTATAGAGTCCAAAGATCTAGTTAAGGGATTAGTGGTCTTTCCCTGCAAGGATCAGATAATGTATCAGTCTTCACCCACCATCTAAGGTCTGTTGCAAACCATCCAATTCTGTAATAGCAGAAAACAGCCATAGATTCTGCATGTTGACATGACTGTGTTCCAACTTAGGTACTGATCTATGAATTCTATACAATTTTCATGTGTATAAAATTTTCAAGATTATAAAATTTTAAATTATTTAAAATTGTAAAAATCTTTCTCTGCTCACAGGCTTTAAAAAACAAGCAGGCCAGATGCATATGTGAGACATAGTTTACTGATCCCAGGACCATTAATTATAATAGCAATAGTAGTAACAGAATGGCAATTTACTATTATGTGGTAATCACTATATACTTTTTACAACCCAACTTTCAAGTAAAGTGAGAAACAAAGACTTGGAAGGTTCACTTGGTTGGTAAGTAGATGAGCTGAGGATCAATATGCAGTCTGTCAGTCTTAGGCCCTGTGTCTCTTGTCAATGGCCATGCAGTGTCTGTCTGAAACATGTAGTTTCAGACAGCTCAATTATTCAAGGACTCATGGTTAAGATTTTCAGGCTTGAGGACTGGGGAGATGGCTCTGTAGGTTGAAGTATTTGCTATCCAAGCCTGGTGGCTGGGTTTGATTCCTAGAATTCACATGGGAGAAGTTGAGAATTAACTCCTACAATTTGTTCTCTGAACTCCATATACATACAATGGCAACCCCACACCTGTATCACATATACACACACATCATACATTCACACAATAATAATGAATATAAATAAAATTAGTAATAAGAAGAAAGACCTTCAAGCTTGGTACAGAGAATACTATACTAAGAACTAAGACACTGGGGTTTTCACCTTACTTACCCATGCCAATAATTCTGTTCTTCAGTGATCTGGGGGAAAAGTTTCTTCAATTTTCTGAGCCTACTTTTCCTCAACTATCACGTGAAGGGACTAGATAAAGCCAACAGTCACTACTGGTTTCCAAGGAGAAAGGTGATATTTGTCCTTTGGGGTCACCCATGTCTGCAGGAGTGCATATAGGCATCCAGTGGTGCATATAGGCATCCAGTGGCCAGAATCCAGAGATGTGGCTAAACTTCCCGCATTGTGTCGAATAGCATCAATATTAATTTTAACTGTCCACTTGTCTGGACACTAGTGAGACTCACCTTTGGATATGTCTGGCAGAGCCTTTCCAGAGAGGATTCACTAAACGGGAAAACACTCTCCCTGCCTTCAGGTGGAATGCCAGGGCATTCCACATGATGGGGTTAGCCTCTCAGACTGTATATAAAGGGAGAACAAAAACCCCCCACTCAACTCCACCATTGTCTTTTGTCTCATCTTTTTCCACTGAAATGTAAGGAAACCCAACTGCCTGCTGCTACCATGGATCCACCTGCCTCCATGCCTTCTCTGTCTTGATCAATCAGAATCTTTCAAACACTGAGTACAAATAGACCTTTCCTCTTTCAAGTGATTTCTTGTTAGGTGTTGGGTCACAGTGATGAGAAAAATAACAAATGCACACACCTAACCAAGAATAATTCTAAAACAGCAATAGTGCTCATATTGAGAAACCCTGAATTAGTGGACCAATGTGGCTCCTTCAATTTCTAGAAATCTGAGTCTTTAAATTTGCTTTTCCAAAATTTATCTGAAATTCAAGCTACTTCTTATTTCTGAATCATGCATTCCTACTTTGTAAAACAAAAAAGACTAAACAGTATAACACTGAGGATTCTTTTGGCTTTAAAATGCTCAAGACTGTTATTGACCGGGGAGTATTGAAAATAAATGTTATAGCTTTAAATCCAAGATAACACAAGTCATTTTACATTTTTTGTCTCAATTAAAACCAGTGCTGAGAGACTCCTCCATCCCCACAGAGGAAGCTTGCAAACTTGAAGCCTGTCTGAAGTCAGTTACAGATGTCTTTTTTTCCCCCAATAGTACAGGTTAAATTTTTGTGAATTAGGGACGAACATTTAAAAGAGTATTTAAAAAGTATGGAGTATATCAAATAAACAAACAGATTTTCAACTCCGGGCTTCATTTTTTTCACAGCAGCGGCTAGGTCAAGGTAAGAAAAGCTGTCTTCTGAACTCCCAGTTCATCAGAGCTCCTTCCTACATCACAGGATCCAACCTGACCACTTTTCATTTGCTTATATTACCTACCTGCCTGACCCCTCTAGTAGCAGTGTTTACCATTTGTGTTCTACAAACAATGGTGTGCACATGGAATACTCAGAAATGTATCCCCTACGCACTTAGAACTGTGTAGTCTCAGAATGAATTAAATGAAGTTAAAGTGTGTGAATTGAGTCCAAGTGAGTCCAATCAAGAGGATGACAGGATGGGGAGAGAAGCCTTTGTTGAAGCCTGTGAAACAATCTGAAGAGGCTCAGTGGACAGTATGAGGCAATGGTGTTGTGTGTCTGCCAACTTGCAGATGTGGTCCCCAGCTAGCTTACCCCAGCTAGCTTATTAGGAGTGCAGTGACCTGATGGGGCACTGGTCAGTCCTGCTCTCGCTGATGTACACGTGCATCTGAGTCATCATGTTCATTTCCTGGAACTCTACTTGATGTACTGTTTTAACAAGGATTTGGGCAATAGATTCGTGAGAGGTCTTGGAATAGTTTCACATGAGTGAGATTTCAAATCTGGAGCCATTGATTCTGGAGAACAGATGACTCCGGAGGTGAGAAGGGTTTTCCACAAAGACTGGCACCACTGTCTTGAGGCAGAAAAGATAGGTATCATGTCTTCCCAAGCTTGCCTTGAACTCACCATGTAGCCCAACATTTGCAGCAATTCTTCAGCCTCCCAGTGTTGAGATTTTAGATGTGTGCCACTACACCTTGGCTTCAGTCTCTCCTCTGATCTTCAGCCTTCTCATAATAAGGGTCTTTGGTTTTTAATATTTACCCCTTATCCAAGAAATACTTTCCGTGAAGGACAATCAATACTGAGGAAAACTGTTAACTGTCAAATCATTATGTTCAGAGCAGCCCTACTGCTCCCTTTACCACTGTGAGTTCTTGTTGGGTACTTAGCTCCTCACAGTGGACTCTCTCGCACAGATAATGAGGCTGTCATGCATCTGTTAAGGTTATTGTAAAGACTAAAGAAGATATTTTGTGTAAACTTACTTGTCCTTGGGCTCCTCAGAGCTACTGACCTTTTAGGCTAGGTATCTTACTATTGAGGGAGACTGATTTGTGCATTATGGCACACTCACCAACATCTCTGGCCTCTATTAATGTGATAACCTCCACACGGCAGTGACAATCAAAACTATTTACACACTGCCAAATTTCCCTTTGGAGAAAAATTAACTTGTTCTTAGCTGACAGCTGGTATGCAAGTGAGGCCATGAGACCTTCCAGTCAGTCACTTGCCTGGCAGAAAGCATGTGTATGAATGAGCCTGCCAAAAGCCACCAAAAGAACAATCCACATAAAACTGTGAATCTTCATGTGCAGATGTCATTTATTATGCCAAGTTCTCACTTATTTCCTCTTCCTGCTGTCCTTTCCTTGTCCCATTCTTCTGTTTCAGGTTGGATCCATTGCTTCCTCAGTTATTCCTCCATTCTGCATTTCTTTCTCTTTTAAAAGATTTATTTATTTATTTTACATATATGACAACTCTATCTGCATGTACCCCTGCATGCCAGAAGAGGGCACAAGATTCCAGTATAGATGGTTGTGAGCCACCATGTGGTTACTGGGAATTGAACTCCAGACCTCTGGAAAAGCAGATAGTGCTCTTAACTACTGAGCCATCTCTCCAGCCCCCATTCTGTTTTCTTATCACATAAATTCCATTGCACTTTTCCTGCCTTTCTTAAGATCTCCTCCTCTGCTCTCATGACCCCCTATCTGAGACCATGACCTCAAAGACACATATATAAACATATACACACATATAAATATGCATATATATGCATGTCTAAGAATTATACAAATTACAAGTACATACACATCATATACATGTGCATGCATATCCATTTATGTATTCACCCATCTTGGTAGATGTCACTGCTGGAGCAATTTGCCTTGCACTGCTTCCCATTCCCCTCTGCATAACTTTCCCTTCTGCTAAGTTTTCAAGTCATAGGATTGCAGCTCCTCCATGAAGTATCAGCGCTGATTCCTTGTTTTTGGGCTCCATTTCTAGGGAATTTAACTATGGAAACAGATGGTGGGAAGTTTATACTGTTGTCTGGGTTTGGTTTTAATATTTAGAAATCAGATCTTCTATGAAAGTCAACATATATGAATATATATATACATATATACGTATATATATTTTTTGATGAGGTGATGTTATGCATTCAAAATGTTAATTAACTTCTCCCAGAAACCTGCTTGCAGTACACTAAGTGAAGCTATGTTGTCTTTCTTGTCAACCATTGTCTCTGATTGGTTGAATAAATGCTGAGGCCCATGATTGAGCAGAGAGAAAGGTAGGTGGCGCAAAGGTTTGGGTGTCTGGGGCAGAGAGGATCTTCAGAAGAAGAAGCTGCCCGAGTAAGAGAAGAAGCCTCCAGTAGAAGAAGCCTCCAAGAGAAGAAGCAAAGAACAGGAAGGAGGACACATGCCATAGGTTAGAAAAAAGAACTTCATTCCACATGGCCAGGAACATCAGCAGAGCATGGGGAATAGCAATGCAGGGGATGTATGTATATAAGGGGGTCATATTTAGGAAATAGAATTAAGAGCTAGCTCAGATGGGTTAAGATTGCACAATCCAGGCCAAGGCTTGTTAAAATCCTTTAGGTGTCTCTGTGTGCTCATTTATAATGGCAGGTTAAGGATTAACAACCACCGACCAATTAAATATAATATAAATACAGGCAAATAATTTAATTAGCCATTTTCTACTGTATATATATAGTCTAGGTTCTACATGAGAGAAAAGAAGCATTTGTCTTCACTTAACACTGTGATTTCTAGTTCCAATCATTTTCCTACAAATGTCATGATTTCTTTCTTTCCTTTTTTTTTTTGTTGGTTGTATAAAATTCCAGTATATACATATGTATTACACTTTCTTTACACATTAATCTGTTGACTGATACTTCGGTTGGTTCTATTTCCTGATCATGAGGAATAGTGCACTAACAAACACAGATGTACATGCACATCTGTGGTATGCACATGTAGAGCCCTTCAAGTGTATACACATGAGTGGTATGGCCGGTCCTATGATAGTTCTGCCTTGACTTTTCTGAGACATCTCCATTCTGATTTCCACAGGAACCACAGCTTTCTATCCCCACTTGCAATTAATAAGAGCTCCTCTTTCTATACATCCCTACCACTGTTCATTCTCTTGTTTTCTTGGGCTAGCCATTCTGATAGGGGAGAGCTGGAATCTCAAAGCACTTTTAATTGCATTTCTCTGGTGCCTAAGGATGATGCACAACTTTTCAAGAATTTATTTATTTCTGCATTTCTACTTTTGAGAACTACCTGTTCAGTTCATTAATTGTAAGATGATTTGAATTTCTGGAGTTTAATTTTTGCAGCTCTTTGTATAGCCTATTGATTAATAATTCTCTGTCTGGTGTATAGATGGCCAATGTTTTTTTCCCATTCTGTAAGCTGGCTGCTGATTGTTTCCTTTGCTGAGCACTGATAAATGGGACTACGTGAAATTCAAAAGTCCCATTTGTCAGTTCTCAACATTATTTCCTGAGGAAGCATTGTTTTTGGAGAAGTCCTCTCATACACCTCAGGAACCACTTCCTTTGGAAACGGAAGAACCTTTTAGTAAGCTGGAGAAGGATCTCAGAGGGTGGAGTGATGAACCATGAGAACGTAGAGATTTCTCACAAGGGAGAACTGGCCTGCAATCAATGAATATTGATTGTCCTTGGGGTTGGGATTTTGAGTGATCATTTGGATTTCAGCATTGCTCTCAATCTGAGACCCCTGTTCCCTATTATTTCATTATGAGTGGAATAGTGTTTTATAGATGAGCTTTCTCTATCCAGATGTTGAACGGATCTTAAAAGTTGCTATTCAAGAGTTTCTCTCCTGCAAACCTCACTTAAGGATCTTCATGCACATTCATACCCGAGGCAGCCTGTTCACTTCCGGACTTTGAACTAGGCATTGTAATTTCTGTGGCACCAGCAACCAATCTGGTTCCCCAAGACCTGTTATAGTCACAAGGTCACAAGAGCTGCTTCAGATATTTCCTTGCTTCTTCTATCTCTTAATTTGGGGTAAATTCAGTATCCACACCAAAGATGAGAATTTGCACAGCTTAATTGAGAGGTATGTGAAATGAGGACCTTAGCCTATTGTGCACAGCCATACGATCAAGCCATTTTGAGTGTAGATCTTCCAACACCATTCAAATCTACAGATGAGCATACTTTTGATATTTTGTCTGATATCACCAGTGACTCAAAGACAAAAACATCGAAGTTCCTTCCTAAATAGTAACCCTCAGAACTGTGTGAGATCAGAAATGCTTACTGCTTTCTCTGGTGGTTAAGTTTTAGAATATTCTGTCACACATCAGTGGGTGATTGAAACCTTTGGGGTGTGAGTTTGCAGATGTTAGTTTGGAACAGACACATTTTCACATATTGAAAGAATGTCAGTAAACTCTTATAAGAAGAGAGGGGCTAATAGATCACTTAATAGGTCACGAGTTTCTTTTCCACACTCACGTGCATGTCCCATTTCTAATCAGCCATTGCTGCTCCTCCCAACCAGGAATGGAATATTTTTTAAATTTATTTATTTATTGCTTCAGGTTACATCTCCATCATAGTGTCCTCTTTCGACCCTTCCCAATCTTGCCCTCCTACCCTCTACCCCCTAACCCTTCCATCCCACTCCTCTGGAGTGGAGTGACCCTAAATAACAGTCCCCTGCCCCAGTTCAGCAGTCATATGAGGGACAAGAGCCTCCTCATACACTGGGACCTACAAGGCAACACTACTAGGGAAAAGTGTCTCACTGACAGGATAAAAAGTCTATGTTCCTGTTCCCTTTGGTGCATTGGTGCATTAGTTATCCTGTACTATATAGCTAAAATCTGACTATAAGTGAATAGATGCCATATGCATCCTTCTGAGTCTGGGTTAGCTCACTCAGGATGAGCTTTTCTAGTTCCATCCATTCGGCTGCAAATTGCATAATTTGGAATGGAATATTTTTGCATGCTCTCAAACCAGAGCTTCTCAGCTACTCATTCTTACCAATACAAATGGTGGAAGCAGAGCAATGTGACTTCTGAAGGTCAGTCTTCCAAGTCCCTGCCCACATGAAATGCTACTTCAGGTGTCACCGAAGGAAAGTCAGCCTTGGTTTCTACAAGATGCCAGGCCATGTGGAGAATGGAGGGAGCCAGATGATAACCAATGCCAGCAGCCAGACTTGTGAATGGAGCCCTCTTGGGCAGTATAGCCAAGGCTTTAGTTGCGTGAAGCTGCACGAGTTATCGCAGGCTAAGCTATCAAAGGGACCCCCATGCCAACTGCCGAGTTAGTGGCTCTTGTTTGATATCCTAAGTTAAACTGCAAGACAGAACTGAGACTTTATTCTTTTAATACAAACTTAACATGGAGTATAGTCTTGAACCCACTGTTTTTCAATAATATCTTTTAAAAATGGGAAATAATTATTGGTGACATCTTAGAACATTATATTGAAAGAGATTCCTTAAAGCCAGGTATATATCCCCCCCACCCGAGGGAAAAAACTGTTAGTGACCAGCGGGTTCTTCCACAGTCCTGGATACTGCAGACTAGTTCTATTTTCATTTTCTCCCTCTTTTCTTCTTTACTTTCCTTCCTCCTTTGGTAGCTGTTGCAAACCTCATGTATTTGTGTGTATGTATACATAATACCCATTTATATATAAATAAAAAAATGTCCAAATGAATCTAGAGCCCCCTGCACACTCACCATGTGCTCTATCACTGAGTTATACTCTCAGCCCTATTTTCTTCTCTTTCACATACAATTTTATACTTGGGTTAAGGGAGAATCATCATATGTTGCTAATTTCCCAGAAAACTCTAAAATGTGGGAAGAATGGGCATGGTTTTTCAGTCTTCACTCTGTAGGTGAGAGAGACCCAATAATATAATTGCATCCAGTCAGCCATGCACAGTTAAGGGATTTACTCCCATACACCCAGGCTTTGGATTCTGTTCTCTTTCCACTGAAGTTCGGGAAATGTCCCTGCAGATCTAACATCAGTGCTTTGAATGAATCTAGTGTACACTGTGCTGTAATTCATCTGGTGGGAAACACATGCCAAGAGAGTGTTAGCTTTAGCAAGTGGTTACCGAGTAGCATGGCTGTCTGGCGGTGGGAGATCCTTTCTCTACCTCTGTCTGGGGAGACAAAAAAACAGAGCCTTAAACTCTGTTGACACACGCAACCTAGGTGACTCAGGAAGCTATTCACTGGGGTCCAGTTACCTGGCTGGGGCAATGTCCCACTTGATGTGGAATTCCTCTGAGAGGAGCAATGTGGTTGATTAAATTGTGGTCATCTTTCAAGACTGTAAACCAGCAGGGCTGCCAGCTTAGACAGTTGCAGAGGTGAGTAGCTGCTTCAGGTCTCTGAGGTGGTTGAAGAACAGACAGCTAGAGTCTCATAGTTAAATTTTGAGTTGTTTAGGAATCAAGAGGGTGTTATAGATCTAAGAAGATACTCTTAAAAGTGTGTTGCAAGTTAGTATGAATGTTGAGTCAGATATAGACCTTTAAACTCACGGATATGGTTAGATAGTAGAATGTTAAAGTCAGGGGCCAAATATGTATAAACTGGACATTGGGAAGGTATACTGGGCCATTTAACTCTCATAAATGTGGCATATTTATATCTGTTGTTTTGTATAATACTTACTATTATAAGAGAAGGAACCATCTGTTGGACTGAAAGGGGAAACTTCTGGGGGGAAGAGGGTGGAAGGGCGGGATAGGAAGGGGGAATAGGGAAGGGTTTGTGACTGAGATGTAACTTGAAGAAAAAAAAAAGTATTTAATAAAAAAAAAAATTCTGAGTCAGGTTTGGGGAAACGGAGGATGCAGACCAGAGCAAATTGTCTCATGTTCTTAAAATGAAAAATGAAACTCTTCCGTAACTTCTTCCTTCTGCCGCACCCCCAGATATATACCATATGCCTATAGATTTAATTGGTTTCCCAATAGCCTTATGCCATTCCCTGGACACCAAGGACACTAATCTTTCCGTGAATCATTTTCTAGAAACGGGGAGATGGAAGACAAAGACGGCCGGTTAGCAATTGTGTATCCAAAGGCTAATCATTAATTCTTCTGAGCCTCAATTACTTTATTTGTACAGTGTTAAAATCATGTGCTTTATAGGGCTATTTCAAACATAAAACATTCAATAAAATGTTCAGGATGTTGCTATCACAAACTGAACATTAAATGAACTAACTTGTAAAACTCAGCCTTGAAATAGGAACCTAGATTGTATGCCAGTGGATGAACCAATACTCACCAAGGGCCAAGCATGTGTGAAATACTTTGATAGACTGACACACATTCATCACATGCATTTGCCACAAAAACTCCCAAGGAACAATATTTCACAAACTAAGTTTCAGAGAAGATAAATAACATAAGCAGGCCCATTAGATATAATTTTACCATTTTATTTATATAGAAAGGGAGGGGACAGAGAAGGTTACAGTGAGAGACAGAGAGAGGGTCTTTTTCTAGCCCAGCCTAGCCTGGTACTCACTAAATAGCCCAATCTAGACAATAACTCAAGGCAATCCTCTTATCTCAACTTCTAGAGTGCTTGGAGTATAAATATGAGCCAATGTGTGTGTGTGTGTGTGTGTGTGTGTGTGTGTGTGTGTGTGTGTGT
>CAJQZJ010005020.1:4014595-4065508 GCA_907164525.1 Lophiomys imhausi
TGTGTGTGTGTGTGTGTGTGTGTGTGTGTGTGTGTGTGTGTGTGTGTGTGTGTGATGTATGTGCATATGCATATATACATATGAACTGAAGATGGCCTTCAGCTTCTGGTCCTCCAGCCTATGTCTCCTGAGTTCTAGAATAGGTGGACACTAGCAAACCTACAGCTGTGGGGGATGCACAGGAGGACAAGAGTAACCAGAATCTCCAGTGAGGGACCAATGATCCTTCCATCCCTGAGGAAATGTTAGGAAGCCAAATCTTGAAGAGCAAAATGCAAATAGAAATTTTATTTGAGAGAAAGGATGGGAATGTCTTCTATGAAAAGATGACTCAAGCTTACTGGCAGTTGAGTTGATTTCCTGACACTGGAATCCCAAAGAGGTTAACAACAATGAAAACTTTGACAGTGTTAGTGTTACCAAGGATGTGGCAATGGAACTTCTCATAGCCATTGAGAGAGTATGAATGAACATATCAGCCTTGAAGAGTGGTTTGGCATTGCTTAAAATGGAAGTGTATATGACTCAGCCACTCCGAGTCTTCAGTGTTTCCTTAGATGATCTTCTGCCTGGGGACACATGGAAGCAGGGTCACAGTACTCATCACAGAACAGTTTAGAATACTAACAACAGCAAAACAAAATAAAACACCAGAAAGAAAACAAGCAAAATCTTCCCTTGTAGTAGATAGATAAGTTAATTACAGAATAGTCTATGGCAATATATTCTCCAACAATGAAGATAAGTCAAGCATATCTTCACTATTCACATAGACAAATCTAAACAAAACCAGTCACGTTGAGTTGAAAGAACAAACCACAAAGGAATATATTCTGTGTGAGTAATTTACATAAAGACAAACAAGAGAAAAGAATTGTGGAGAGATAAAGCAACAAAGAAGAAAGTAATTTTTATAAGTCTAGTTTAGATGATATCTTTAGAAGGGAGAGGGATTAATATACAGAGATATGCACTATTGTATGTGCACTATTGCATATACAGCCATATATGCAAGTATTGTTTCAAATGAAAAAAAATAGTGATTTAATCAAGCAAATAATACCCCCTCCCACCACACCAAAATCCCAATGTTATTAACCAAAGTGAAATCCAGAATGAGTTTTATAATACCAGGTAATTTCTTCAAAGATCTGTACACACCCAAAAATCTAACACTACATATTTTACACAAATACATGGGTATTTAAGGAGACAGTTCAAACTCGTTAGTGTGTGTCAAGAAGGGGAATAGGAATTTTATTGCTTGAATCAATTGTTTTAAAACAATGGCTGGCTGTTCATTCATTCACACCCAACATTGTCCTTAAAAACATTTAATGAAGTAGAAAAAAATGGCAGAAAAACTGTCGTACAGCCCAGGTTCAGTTCCACTTCTTTAAGTCAATTTACTTTTGAGAGTTTGTGGAAGCCACTGGAAATGTTTCTTATTGTGAAATAATCCAAGCTATTTTGACAAGAAGCAATGTGTTTTCTGAAGGCTTAGGAAAACAACAGTCCTTGGAATTGGAGGGACAAGCTGCAGCTGAAGCGTGTGTTGCGCATGACTAAGGCATTTCTATGCTTCATTCCAGTCCCACCAACTCCTCCTATTTATCCACATCCTGTCAGGACTGAGGAGAAGGAAAGAGCAGATGTCCCATTTCCCAGGCTAATGTTACACAATTGATCATGCAAAATGGTGTCCCTTGCCAAGTCAGACAGGAGGCAAGCCTATTGGCTGGCCTGCCTTGAGCCAGAACTGAGTGCTCACCCCCAATACTGTACTGTATCCTAAGGCTTCTCTTAGGTAGACTGTGGTTGCTCCAAACAATACAACCTCCCCCACCCCTGCAAATGGAAAAGAGTGGCCCAGGTTGCAGGATACTGTCTGACCTGAATACTTGATATATAGATACCTTGACAGATAGAGATGTTGATGAAGGGAGGACTCCTGGGAGACCATGGAAGTCAATAGCATTTCAAGCTGATGGGATTAGCTTACAGAATGGAGAGATGACATTCTTGTTATTTCTGAGATGTGCATAGCAGATTTAAGACCTGAGATAATAGAATATATAGATGGCAGATAGATACAAAGATACATAAATGATTGATAGATGGGAGTGGGTAGGGTGGACCTTATAGACAGGCAAGAGAAGATCATGCAAGAATTCTTGTATTTTTCTAAGGCTCAAAAAAAAAAAAAAAAAATCACAGCCAGATACAAAGATTTGTGTCAAATGCTGAAAACCAAAGCTTCAGTTTCTCCCTACCCCTACCCTGAGAGTTTGCACTCTGCTTTCAAGCACAGAGCTTCTACGCACATGCAGGACAGTCTTGGCATCTGGAGATACCTATAAAAGAAGCATTCAGAGAAAAGACAGGTCAGTTGGCCTGCCAGAGTGGCCACTGGTGTTGGACATAGGCCCAGCCTTCCATTTGCGACCTCCCCACTTCCATTCAACACCAACTTCAGCCACAGTTCTGATGGGTAGCTCAGAGTCATCTGTCTTAACCAGAGTCCCTATTTTTCAGCTTCTTGTTAGTATAACTGCTGGGAGGCAAGCACACCCTGGGGTAGTGTCATACCCATGATCCTTTTGCTTGCACACATTTGAATTCTAAAAACCAACAGGTGTATTTCCATGCCCTTTGGCTTTTCCCATCAGTTAAACCCTACTCTTATATGCTGTATGTTGGGGATATCAGAAGGATCAGAGAGAGAAGCTCCCAATCTCAAATCCAGGGACAGGGTTCAAAGCTCCAGCTATGACTGATGGAATCGGTGGTTTCAATCTTTCTGGCACCTCTCTTCTCTGCTGGGACAGCTCTGGGGCTCCTTTCTGCACAGGCTCCCCTAGTGTCTCAGGAGGGGTAAGCCCTAGGGACTAGCATGGTAACTTACCTGCTAACACGTATCCCCTTGGCTTTGCTCTCCCAGAATAAAGTGTCTGCTTTTGGGAACACATTTCCTTGTATTTCCTCTTATAGGACTTTTGTCCTGGAGTCTAGGCTAAGCTAAGCCAGTTCCCCAGAACAGTCTTCTTCAGAGAGTGGGACAAAGACCAAGGGGGATAGGAGATTAGATGCCTAGTCTTCACCCATCTGGCAGATAGTTCCAAGAGGTATTCTCCTCACTTCTCACAGTGCAGGATACTCCTGCATGGCAGTCTGACCCATGCACCTTACATCGGCTTCCTTTTCCTCCTATCCCTCATCATAAGCTCCTACTTCTGTTTCCGGGGATTGGTTTCAACAAAACTACCAGCATCCAAGTCTCTGACTGGGTCTTTTGTTTTCTGGGAAACTCAAAGTCAGGCTCAAAGTTTATGGGAAAGGAGGTGTGAAATGAGCTCGAACATTAGCAATGGCTGGGAGTTAAAGCAAAGGTCAGAGGGCATGGTGAGCAGAAAAAAAAGTAATGACCTAAGACGGGGAGGTAGGACTGGCTAGGGCATTTTTAAGGGGCTGATGTAGTAGGCTAATACTCAAGGAAGGTTCTAGGTATAAGCTTCAAGGGAGAACACCAGAAGGGCAGTCTTTCCTTTCCATGTTTTGTCTGAATAAACTGATACACAAACATGTGTAATGCTGTCACAGGGGCTTTGCACCTGGAGTCCGAAGGTCACCAGCTACCCCATTCATCACCTGCCTTCAAAGCTACTTAGCTCCTTTTGGTTCATACTATTCTCTTACTGAGTATTTTGTTCTTATTCTGTTTTGTTTTTACTACTTTCCACTTGCTTAACCACAGAGTACAGACCTGCTCCCTCTTGTGGGAAGTACAAGGTGCTTGGGACACTGGTTGTTGTCAGCTGAGGGCTCTTCAGCCTTGGCCTGGTGGCCTGTTCTTTCCTGCCATCCCTGCTGGCCTTCTCTGGGATAAATGGGTCTGAAGACAGGATTACCCCTCTTCATCTTCTGAGGAGCAAAGTCAAGGAGCTGACTGGCAAGAAATCCAAGCTAGTCAGTAGAAGCTCCTGGGATGCTAGACAAGGTGACAGAGGAGGTCAGCAGGAGCCCGTGCAGGATGTGGGAGCTGCCAAGGCTATTGTTAACACAGAATGGAACCTGCAACAAGCCACCGGTCTCCCACCGCTAGGGAGCATCTCTCCACAGAGTCCTTTTGTTCTTCTTCCCAGCTGGCACACAGGGGAAGGTAGACCCTGTGTCTAGTGATGCCCTCAGGCTTCCTCTTCAAAGCCCAACTCAAGCATTTCAGGCTTCAGCATCCCAGTTTTCACTGGTCCTTAGTTCTGTTGCCTGCTTGGTGCTCAGGGAAGACTTGCCTTGCCCGTGTTCCCTGGGGGTTTTCCCTGAACATTTTCTCATTGTTAGGGGCTTCCTCCACCATCAGCCTTTCCACATGACTGGATCTTGTCCATGCTCTGGGAGATATTCCACAATGACTTGCTGGAAAGCAGTCAGGGCTGTACTGCAGGATGGGTGTCTAGTGATATGATCATCGGACTGGGAGAGGCTGTCAGGAAGAGAATAGAGGACCTCCAACACTCCTGGGGGAGGGATAGTGGGGATCTGTAGGGCTGACACTCTCCATGACCTTCTTCATCCTTCTGAACTTCAACTTCCCAGCTGCAAAATGCAGATAATTTCAATGAGCATTTGAGTGAAGCTGTGCTTTTTATCCAGGGAGCCGCCCAGAACCTTGCCCCAGCTCACTGGGATTTTGCAATTCCTGACTGTTAAGTGACCTCTTCTATCCACTCACTAGTGTCTCTTGCCTGGATGAAGGCAACAGCCTCTTCGTTCGTCTCCTTGCCTGCCGTCTGCTTCCAGTTTTTCTCCTCACTTCTGCCAGAGTGGCGATTCTAAAGCAGAGTCTGTTTGTAGCTTTCCAGGAACACCAAGGGAAAACCCTCTAAATGGGCAGCACACGTACAACCTTTCAACCATTCATTGTCGTCTTCCAGCTTGGCTCCCATATTTATTTGTCCTATGGTAGTACAATTCTGCTGTTCAAAATGCCCTGCTGTCTACTGAATGTATTGCTGTTCACATCTGGCCTTTACCACCTTTGTGAACTTGGGGATGCATTGATTTGCTGGACTCCAGTTCTATTTCTGAAGTGAGACTGAAGTAGTAATTCATAATGAAGAGTACAAAGTACTTATGTGAACTTAGAGCTGTGGAGGATGGTTAATAACATAGCGTCTTATCCTTTTGCTAAATTCTTGTTAATTCTGTAAAAGTCAGACTCAGTAAGGACTCCTCTGTGAGGCTCTTCCATATTCTTGGCAGAGGAGCTTGCCCACTCTCTAGCCTTATTCAGAGTTGGTATGATGCTGTGTCCACCACCTTGTATTTCCAGGGTCTATGTATTTGTCTTACCCATCAGCCCTGACCTCCTTGAGAAAGTGTGTTATGTTTACCTCCCAGTCCTCTACCAGCATAAGCCCTGTCTTAGGCTAGGTACTCAGTGCATGCTTAAATGAATGAACAAATGACTGTTTTCACTCTCTGGTAGAAAGGACTTTCATTAAAAAGCCAAAGGAAGGAAACGGTCAGAATGTGTGGGCTTGTTTAGTCTGCTCTGCCCGATTAACCAGGCACACCCACATGCTCCATTCCCCTGCTCCACTGCTGCGCTAGAGCAAATGTCAGAAGGTTATGTGGCATCCTGTCTCCCTTATCTACATGGGTGCGATGCGGCCAGGGCAGCCTCCACACCCCTTATCCAAACAGATAGGCTAGCTCTAGTCACTGCGAATGCTTCAAAACATGAACTCAACATTTATCCCTGAGAAATCTGCAGGGGTAAATAAAGTAACTGAAGCTCATCAAGGAGGTCCATGAACATTTGTCTGTGTATAGGCTCTTACCAGAGGGAACAGGCATATAGTACAAGAGTGGCCTTTGAACTATGTGTTCATGGGGAGAAATAGGTGGCCTGGGCTGCAGATGTAATATTTTTTAAATGAATTAGTTGGCTAGAATTTCACCTTGCTGAGCTTCATTGGTGTTGTTGTTGTTGTTATTTATTTATTTATTTAGACAAAATAGAGGGTGAAATTTTCCATCTACAAGTTGAAAAGGCAGCAGGAGCTAAAGGAGAAAAGCCTTTGATCATCTCCAGAACACTCACAGTGGTAAAATACCCCCTACATGTGATAATGCCCATTTCCACTCTGAGCAGATAAATAGAGAAATGACAGTGGTGGTGGATGTCTACCTATTTGCCTCTCTACAGGTCTTCTGCCATTTGAACCCATCTCTGTGTCACAGGAGAGGGAACTTTAAGGCAACAACTGAAAACCATGCTTTCTGGGTGTACATTTGTTTCGTTAATGCTGATGTGGACAACAACAGTCAAAGGAGAAAGGGGAAGGAGCTGCAGGCATTTATTTCTTTGACCTCCTTGCTGCTGGGCTGAGGTGACTGAACTCCCTCCATTGAGCATAGATCTTCCATACATCCTGTCTATCAGGTTCCAAGCAGAGTTCCCAGGCACTGTCAGTCCTGTGGGCTGGGAAGGTGATGGGTCCCTGATGGTACAACCTGCTTCCATCCTAGGTGCCTCAGTGTCAGCTTGCCTTTCACTTGCTCACAACCTTGTAGAAGTCCATCTATCCATTCTCTGGCGTATCATCAACACTGGGACCTCATTATCATAATTCCCACTGGTTCCTGAGTGAACAGGTAGGGCAAATGAAAGACCTAAGTCAATATCACGAGCTTAGTAATGGACCAAGTTTGTTTTCAAATTTGGGTCTTACGAGATCAGCTTCCATGTTGGCTTCAAGACTCAGTGTTGGCAATGCGGTTGAGCTCTTAGTTGGTCTGAGATTTAGATAACAGAGTTGAAGTCCTCACTCCGGTCGACCACAGGAAAATAGATTTACTTCCACAGTCCTTTTGTTATTGTTTTGGAAGAAAGTGTGGGGTTGGGGTCCAAAATACCACTTATTTTTGTTCATCTTTGGCAACTCCGATTAATACAAGATCAGACTTTTCTCAAGTCTACAGGTGATTGTCTAAAACTTGAAAAATTCTTTTTGCTTGAGTTATCTAGATAATGTTTAAATTTAATATCAGTTTTAATAACAATAGATAAAAGTAATATATCTCTAATATGTCAAAAAATTTACTTTACCAGTCATAATGACAATAATGACCCATTGGTGGTGGTGTTAGTGTTAACAGTGATGACGATGATGATGATGATGATGATGATGATGATGATGATGATGACAGAGAGTAACATTCTTTGGATGTTATATGGGTCCATTTGGGCTGCCAGAACAAAACACCATATATATACTGGTTGGTTTAAATAATATCAGTTTCCCTTCTCACAATTACAAAGGTTGGAAATTCTAGATCATTTTTCTAGTAAGGTTAGTCTCCTCCTCGGGGCTGCAGATGGTCTTGCCTGGCTAAGTATTCACATGACCTTTTCTTAGTGTACATCCTCAAAGGAGTTATGAAATAGGCCAAAAGGTAGGAAGAAAATGGCAGGGAGAGAGGGAGGAAGGGTTTGCTCTGGATCTATTTTTTGAAAGACACTAATCCTTTCTGATTAGGGGTCCATTATCATGACCTTATTTAATATTAGTTAATTCCTTAGATTCTCCACCTCCAAATAGATGGACACTGGGATTAGAGTTTCTATATATGGGTTTGAAGAGAGCACAAACCTTCAACCTATAACAAATATTCTCTATATATCAAGATTTGTGTTTAACGCTTGTATGTGTTATTTCATTTAGTGCCTACAAGAAGTATATGAATTTGGAATTGTCCCAATTCTACAAATAAAAAAAGGTACTAAAGCTAATAACTTGCTTAAGATCACATAGCTAGTAATCTTTGGTGCTGAGATTCCAACCCATATGATCTAATTTTTAAAATATTATATTTAATCACTGAAACAATTTTTATGGCTGGTGGGCCATACCTGACTTACACAAAGAAGGCAATCATGAGCCAAGAGGCCAGGTATTGTTTACAATGCCACATAGTCAACAGATGGAAGACGCAGAGGGTGGCTTTGAACTTTGGGTGCTGATTCCAAAGCCCATCCTTAAATACAATCTATCACATTTGTTACTTGTTGGCTTTTAAAAAGATCTTTCAGATGCAGCTGTACTTTATCAGTGGGAGTTATTACATCCATTTAAACACGAGGGGACTTGGCTTCAAAAAGTCAATAGCTTGATGATTGCTAAACATACACACAAAACATGATTTTTAGAATTCTTATTTTCCACTGGGAAAAGATATTGTACTTAACCATGATTTATTCATTCCTAATTTCATTTAGACAGCCCTGCGTAAAATTGCTCACTTACTCATCATTAGCTTAACATTTACTACATCAGGGGCCAACAAACATTTTCTGTAAAAGGCAAGAAGGTAAATATTGTAGGATTGTAGACTGCACAGATTTGCCATTGTAGTGAAAAATCAGCTATAAATCATATGTAAATGACCAGAAGTAACATGATCTCAATAAATTCTGTTGTTTAATGTTTATTTACAGAAACATTAGTCTGTGAGCTTATAACTCACCAACTCATGTACTATGTGCCATAAAAATAGTGTTTGGTCCTGGAAACAAGATGATCTCAAGAAATTCACAAACAAACTCATGGCAAAGCAAATGCCAAGTAAGATGAGATTGTCCTGGTACTCTGAAGGAAGTCTTCACAGAGTCCAAAGGGGTCACAAAGGAAAGATCAGGAATTTCCTCAAGTGTGAAAAGGTGAGATGGGAAAGACCTCATGTGGAGGAGGCAAGAAGCTGTGTTATGAAGTGGGTGTGAGGAAAGCTGGCATGAGTTCAGAGCCTTTGAGGCAGAGAACCATACTAGAGCATGGGGAGGGTGGGCAGCACACAGCCTAAGCCTGCGTTGTTGGTTAGCTCCCTTAGTCCTTTTGTGGTAGTAGGTGAGCAACATGGTATGTCTAAGCACTTATTTTCCTACTGAAAATGTCACATCAATCTTTCATTCCTAGGGTCGTGACTCAAACAACACAATGAATGTGGGGAATTTACCATGACACCTGGAAATTACACCTGACACACAGTGAGGGCTTAATGAATAGAAATGGGGATTTTTGCCTTAGAAAGCTTACTCTGACATGATGGATACATGAGAAGGAAAGCAGGAAAACCAACTTGGAAATGATGGCAGCACTTTTGTGAGAGGTTGGATGTAGTCAGGATGGAGGAAACAGAAAGAAGAGAGGTGGACAGGATTGGAGGGCTCATTCAATGCCAGCATGAAAGACAAAGGCAAGTCATAACGACTCCAATGTGTGAAGTATGTGTGGGCTGGGAGGAAGCAAACACACATTTCAGAAGCCAGGAGGAAATTTACTAGAAGATGAATTTGGAGCATCCATGAGATGTAGAAAATTTGTCACGGATGGAATAGAACCAAGATGAGTTCAATAACACAGTGGACACTATTAGATAGTCATAAGCTACTAACTGGTGAAGGGAAGGCAGTGATTATAACATTCCTGAGAATTCAATAGGAGGAAAGGGGGAAAGGGGGAAATGCTAGGGGAAGATATAACTGTTATGACATTTTGGCAGATAAATTGCACCATGTCACGCAACAGGTTGGTATAAGGTTTATTAGGTACGAAGTTAAGAGAAGAGCCATGGAGGTGGGAGGAGGAAGAAAAGCATGAGGAAAGAAGGGACAGAAGGAGAGGCCAGGAAAGAGGAATGAGAAAAAAGAGAGCAAAAGGAGGCGGGCTGGATCTTTCATCCTGCCAGGTGTGGCGGTACCTGTTAGCATGATGATTTATAAGCATTTAGGACCCTGAAGGACCCTTGAAGTCAGGCTAGTGCAAATGCCTGTGGACTTATATTGCCGTCTTGTTATTTAATTTAAAAGAAAAATGAGGAAGCAGGAAGGTGGTGTGGCAGGAGTGGGGTCATTGTGTTCTTTTTAGCCTACTTCCTTCTGACTTGGGGCATAGACATCTTTGGCGGGGGGGGGGGTGGTAAAAAGAAAATTTGAGTGCTGGCAAAGTCCTAGGAGGGCTGGCTGTTTCACTGCTGCGCAGGATCTGTGGCTAGGAAAGCATAGGCCTTGTTGAAACAGTCTATGAGCTGAGCTGGAGCATTACGGGAGATCACTTTAGAGCTGTCCAGGAAATGCCTGGACTTGGTAGGATACTGGAACAATATATATATTAAGGTGCAGAAGATAAAGTTAAGTGGGTTAGGGAGAAAATATTTTCTTAAGCCCATGGTCTTGGTAGCTGGAAGGGGGGGGGGGTGGTCGCAGAACTGGGAAACAGGTAAGGGGAAATGGGGAGGAATCCCACTCTCTGAAATAGCAGTGGGTGGGAAATTTAGGCTGTTGGTGACTGTACTTATCTGGACTTCATCTGAGGTAGATTCAAGTGGATTTCCTGAGGTTTATAAGGAATCTAAGTTTACAACAGGAGACATGCTTTAAACATGTTAGCATCACCATTGTTTGTGACCTATAGTGAAATCTACATTGTAGAAAAGGCTGATGTCAATACCAAAATTTGCAATTTTGCAAACAGCTTTCAGGAACTTGCCTAACTGCCTTGTTTCTCTTTGCAGCTTCAGCCAGTTTGTGTGCTAAGAAAAGAGGGGGCAGAATTCATGAAGACGACTGGAGCGTTGTTCTGACAATGGATTCAGATGAACTTGAAGATCATACATTCATAACAGCACCAATCCATGCAATCATGTCATTCCTGTCACCAGGGCTCAGCAAAGGAAAAGACATGAGAGACTTGCACTGCTACAAGGTGATATATATAGAGAGAATACAGAGTTTGGAAGGAAGGGGCTATTGTCAACAAGTGCCTAAAGTAATGGACCACATACCTCAGTGGCTAGTCCAGGAAATGAAGCAGGAGATGGAGAGTGCAGTGGGCAAAGATCGAAGAGCTAGCAGGTCTTGATGAGATGAAAAAAATGCATGTGGTCGATATGAGAAGAAAACTGAGCTGGTAGGCAGTTGGAGTCAGGGAGCTGCCTACTATTAGAACTTAAAGCATACGGGTGGGACAGTAAGCTCCAAGCAATAGCCATAAAATGTGTCATTAAGTTGGAGCTATGGAAGACATTTAAGGGAATTTGAACTAAGAATAAATAAAACAATTTACATCTGTGTGATGATTTGCACATTTGCAAAGCCCTTTCACACATTACCACCACCTGTGATGGGGACAGTGCAAAAGTTATCTAAATTATTATCTTCATTTATTCAAGATAATGGGGGCTTGAAGATGCTTAGAATATTTCATCTGTTTTATTGAACATAGAATCTTTCTCATACAATATAATCTTGATACAGTTTTCCTTCCCTCTATTCCTCTCAGTTTCTCCCTACCTTCTCTCCCATTCAGATCCACTCCCTTTCTGAGTCTCATTAGACAAGAACAGGTTTCTAGAAGATAACAACAAAACATAACAAAATAAAATGTAAGACAAAATGAAAACCATTATATCGAAGTTCAACAAGACAAGACAACAGAAAAATAAAAGAGCCTCAAGAGAAGGCACAAGAAGCAGAGGCCCACTCATTTGCACATTCAGGAGTCCCATAAAAGCACTAAACTGAAAGTGATAGCATCTATGCAGAGGATCTGGTACAGGCCTTGTGTTGCTGCTTCAGTCTCTGTGAGCTCCTATTCGTTTTGCTCAGTTGTTTTAGAGGGCCTTGTTCTCCTGGTGTGCTCTGTGTCCTCTGTCTGTCCAACTCCCTTTGATTCCTTTCCCAGAGTTCCCTGAGTTCTGAGGGGAAGGATTTGATGGAGACATCTTGATACTTAAAATCTTAACAGGCTGGTAAAGTAACAGAAATTCCAACTGGTATAAACTTACTAGCATCTGGACCGAAGGTGAAAACACTTCATAATTTACATAAACTGAGACACTCTAGTGTTTTCTAGACAACGATGCTCCAAATGGACTTGGTTTTGGAAAACAAAACATGTCAACAACTACTCCCTAGGAAAGATGATAGACTCGGGTCATGGAGGTTTTCTACCCACAAGCAAAACATTCCTTGCTTGCCCAGTCACACCTGGTAATTTCTCACTGATTAGGTGATCAGGTTCCCTGGCTCTTTCAGCAGCAGCAGCAGGCTCCTGAAAGTCCTGTATTTCATTACTGCTGTGGGCTGAATGCTCCCCCTAAACTTTCTAGGGCTCTTGGCCTAGGTGAGGATGGATGGAGATCAGATCCAGCAGCTGTGGCGAGAGGCAGGTCCAGGAAGCAGGCACAGAGTGAGCTAATTCATCCAAATGGCATAGCAGAGGTGGGATCAGGGGCTTCCTGAACAGAGTAAGGGGGAGAGATGCCCTCCCAGTTCCCGCTCAGGTTTCTCCTTTCCTTCCCTTGCTGTGTGCTGGCCTATCCTGGTCCCAACCTGGGTGTCAAATTCCATCTCAATCCCTGGTTGTATGTTGGTTCCTAAACCAGATCCCATATCTTGGCCTATAAAAGTTATTAACTCCTTCCGCTCCCCCCCAGCTTTCTAGTTCAGAAGGAAATACTGTTCCAGGAAGGCTATCATGTTCCTTATGGATTCTACTGTATTCTGGTGCTGTTTTGTTTTGTGAGCTTGACTTTATCATTTTCCCTAGCGTTCATTCTCTCATCTGTGAGAGCAAACAAATCAGTTTGTTGAGCTGCTTGTAATTAACAAATAGGTATCTTTGTAAGCAGCAATTTGGCATCAAGATGTACCTCTCTGGTCTTTTCTTCTCTCTCTCTCTCTCTCTCTCTCTTTTTAGTTTTGTAGATTTTATTTTATTTTTTTTATTTTTTTATAAATAAATTTATTTATTTGTTGCTTCAGGTTACATCTCCATCATATTGTCCTCTTTTCCCCCTTCCCCGCCCCGCCCTCCCACCCTCTGCCCCCTAACCCTTCCATCCCACTCCTCTGGAGTGGAGTGTCCCTTCATAACAGTCCCTCGCCCCAGTTCAGAAGTCATATGAGGGCCAAGAGCCTCCTCATACACTGGGGGCCTACAAGGCAGTACCACCAGGGAAAAGTGTCTCATTGCCAGGGAGAGAAAACTAAACAAACAAACAAACAAACAAACAAAAAAGTCTATGTCCATGTTCCCTTTGGTGCGTTGGTTGTAGTATAGATATCCTGTACTATATAGCTAAAATCTGACTATAAGTGAATAGATGCCATGTGCATCCTTCTGAGTCTGGGTTAGCTCACTCAGGATGAGCTTCTCTAGTTCCATCCATTTGGCTGCAAATTACATAATTTCCTTGTTTCTGATAGCTGAGTAATATTCCATTGTGTAGATGTATCACAGTTTTTTAATCCATTCTTCAGTTGAGGGACATCTGGGTTGTTTCCAGTTTCTAGCTATTACAAATAAGGCTGCTATGAACATAGATGAGGAAACTTCCTTTTGATTCCGTGAGGAGACATTTGGGTGTATACCCAGAAGTGGTATGGCTGAGTCCTGAGGCAAAGCTGTTCCAAGTTTTCTAAGATATCCCCATACTGACCTCCATAGTGGTTGCCCAAGCCTGCACTCCCACCAGCAATGGATGAGGGTTCCCCTTTCTCCATACCCTAGCCAGCATGTGCTATCATTTGAGCTTTTGATCTTAGCCATTCTGACAGGTGTGACATGGAATCTCAAAGCTGTCTTGAGTTGCATTTCTCTGATGATTAAGGATGTTGAGCATTGCTTCAAGTGTCTCTCAGCCATTAGGGATTCCTCCTTTGTGAATTCTCTATTTAGCTCCATCCCCCATTTTTTGATTGGATTATTTGGTTTCTTGGAATTAATTTCTTGAGTTCTTTGTAGATTTTGGATATTATCCCTCTGTCAGATGTGGGGTTGGTGAAGATTTTCTCCCAGTCTGTAGGCTGCTGTTTTGTTCGAATGACAGTGTCTTTTGCCTTACAGAAGCTTTTCAGTTTCATGAGGTCCCATTTATTGATTGTTGGTCTCAGGTCCTGAGTTGTTGGTGTTCTGTTCAGGAAGTTGTCACCTGTGCCAATGAGTTCGAGGGTTTTTCCCACTTTTTCTTCTAGTAGATTTAGTGTGACCGGCCTTATGTTAAGGTCTTTGATCCACTTGGACTTAAGTTTTGTACAAGGTGATAAGTATGGGTCTAATTTCATTCTTTTACAAGTGGACATCCAGTTGGACCAGCACCATTTGTTGAAGATGCTGTCCTTTTTCAATTGTGCAGTTTTAGCTTCTTTGTCAAAAATTAGGTGGCCATAGGTGTGTGGGTCCATTTCTGGGTCTTCAATTCAATTCCATTGATCTACTGCTCTGTTTCTATACCAGTAAGGTCTCTGAGTATGTCAAGATTCAAGAGAATTAACATATTCCCTTTGCTCTAGAACAGTGGTCATTAAACTATATTGTCAATATTATCAACCTCATTACTCAAGGAGCTTATTAAAGCACACATTGCTGGGTCTACATCCAGTTTCTGCTGTGGTCGATCTCTAGGTCTATTGGATGTTGTAATCCTGGGGTCATCCCTAGAACTACTGCTGTGATGCTTAATTGCTTAGAACTGGGCTTACTTCAAACAATGTCAGCTGCATGACCAGCCAGCTTACATAAATGCATAAGCCCCAGACGTTTTGTGTTAAATAGTTAATTGTTATCATGTGTGATTGTGTATGTGTGTGTGTGTGTGTGTGTGTGTGTGTGTGTGTGTATGTGTGTGTGTGTGTGATTTTGTGTATGGGGGTGAGAGAGATAGAGAGACTGTGTGTGTGGTGGTGGTGGGGGAGTGGGGAGGCAGTGGTCCATGATGCATAGGTAGAGGTCAGAGGACAACTTTGCAGAGTTGATTCTCTCCTTCCATCTTTACCTGGTTTCCAGGAACTGAACTCAGGTTATAAGAGCCTTTACCCACCAAGCTATCTTTTCCTTAATGAGGATCAGAGAAGTGTTTAGTAGGATAGGTTATATATCTGGTCTTTTAAAAATGAAAGTAGTCAATTGATAAGTGTAGAATGTTATGATTTTAAAATTTATTTCTAGCTGGTATGGTGAGATGGAAAAGGTGTGAGCTTTGGAATCAGATGGAACTCAAGTTCTATCCTGGTTCTGTGTAGTTCAGATGCGAATTGAAGTTGGACCAGCTATTAAACTCCTCAACTTCACCTTATACACTGAATTCACAGCTTTTTTTTCCTCACTTACAATAGGCAATCAAATCTGTATTTTGAAAGGATGGAGAGATGGCTCAATGGGTAAGAGCGTGGCTGTGCAACCATAGAGAACTAAATTCAGATCCCTAGCAGTCATGGAAAAAGTCCAGTGGGCCATGCATGCCTGGAACTCCAGCACTGCGGTAGGTAGACTCAGGGGGATAGCTGGAGTCAGCCAGTGAAGCTGAGTAGGTGGGGCTCAAGGTTCAGTAAGAGACTTTGTCTCAAGGAAATAAGGGGAGAGAGAGCAGAATACCCTAGGGTTTCTCCTGGCCTCTGTATGTGCATGCACAACCACACACATGGGGCTCATGAGGAACACATATATGTCATACACACACACACACACACAACGATTTAAGAAAGAGGTATTATTTGAATGGCTTTTCAGTACTTGGCAATAAATAAATGTACAGATATAAGTAATAATTCCCTTTCTGCTTTTCCAATGTAGCACGATTAGCCAATAAGTAAGTTCTAAATGGGCTTTGGAAGATTGCCATTTTAAGCAGGATGACTGAACTCTCAAAACAAGCATGACCCTGGCATGATAAGGAACGCACCTGGCTTCGTTCTCCATAATCTTGCCTACCAACCTTATCCATCTGTTACCTCAAAGAAAGGAGGAGAGAAGCTTATCTCATTGGCAGAAATGCTGTTGGTTTCTGCTCTTTTGAGGGATTTGATCTCTTTCTCATGACAGTTGAGTACTTAAGGCTGCTGCCTCCCTCCCTTTCTCAGATGATGAAATGAATGGCTGCACTCTGAGCAAACAGGTGGCCCTGTGGTTCTGGGAAGGAACCTGTTCACTGTCCTGTGGCTTAGTGGGCTGGTTTGTTTTTACAGTGTTGGTCATTGGGGTGCAACTTGTTCCTTCTCCTGTTTAGTGGATTATCCAGAGGCCACTGCAGGAATCCATGACTATGTTCTTGTTATTCTGTTTGTCATGTCTCAGGATACTGTGTCCTTTTTGAACCAAGCCTCTGCAGATCTTTTAGGTTTCTCGGAGTCTCTCTCCACTCTAATATCACCCTGTTATGCAGGGTGAATTGAATTCTGCATCCCTACTGGCAGTGTAGGCTATGATGCTTGTTAATACCTAGGGCACAGATATACTTTCAGTTCCATATTGCTGAACTGGGAGGAATTGCTACCTCTGACTGACTGTGGGACTTTAAAGTCATTGCTTAGCTCTTTGTGTTTTGTCCCTTCATCTCTACTGAGAGGATCATACCATGGTATGTAAGAACTGATGTGTTGATCAGAAGGTTATTTTTAAAAATTCTTGTTAAGAAGCAGACCTTTTACTTATTCTTTGGCAGATTTTTTTGTTAGAGATTATGATATATACTAGATTTTGGGAAAATAAGGGATATTAATCATATCCTCATTGTGCACCTAAACCAATCATACAAGGGAAACATAGGGGATTGTGGGATGCCAAGCACAGACTTGAGAGCCTGTGCTAGTATGGTTGTGCCCCTTCTGTCAGAGTTGGTGGAAACAATAGCAGTGTCTCAATAGCAGGCATGCACGCACTTGTGCGTGCATGTCTGTGTGTGTGTGTGTGGTTGGTGGAAACAATAGCAGTGTCTCAATAGCAGGCATGCACGCACTTGTGCGTGCATGTCTGTGTGTGTGTGTGTGTGTGTGTGTGTGTGTGTGTGTATGTGTTTAGAGGACAAGAGAATAAGGTATCTTGCCACTAACAAAAATAAAATAATTTAAAGATACAATTAGAATATTAACTATTAAAAATATTTTATCTATGTCTTAGGCTCAATCTCTAGTACAGCCCTAAAACTAAAGAGGATTTGGTAAAAATATATCCTTCCTTTCGTAGAACTTCTGTCATCTTAGAGTTAGAAAAAGAAAAAAGGAAACAATGAACTTTAATCATAATTTTTAAAGAGGAACTTTCTTCACTTCTAAAAGGCAAATGCAAACATTGTTTGGTTGAAAGGCAAAATTCTTTTTGACTCCAAGAACCAGAATGAGGGATCTGGAGTGTTGTACAGGTCTCTAGAGGCTCTTAAAATAGGGAGCTTAATATGAGCGGGGGGGGGGGAATACAGAATGACCCACATGGCAATATAAAAGATACCTCACTGCCTGCAGAGCATGAAAAAAAGTCTTTATACTCTGCAGATGCCATATTTTTAATTGCCAAGAAACTCTATCTTGTTTTATGTGAGTCACATAATTAATATCTGGTGGCAGCACATTTAGTTGAACAGATATGGTATTTAACCTCTGAGTATACATAGAGTACCATCATTGTGGAGCCAGGAACAAGAGCAGAGGGACTGCTAAACATATATGAACCTTTGGAACTGTGGGCTTTTCCAAGGTGGAGTGGGAACGTGCTACATTTCTGAATGTTTACCTTCCATGCCTGCAGAATCTTAGACATTCCCATCTGTTAGGGAAGGACCTAACAGACTGGCAACTCCAATTCCTTCAGACATATACCAGCAAGGGCAAAAGTGAGCTGGCACCTATCATGGGTGGCCATTGAGTTGAGTTACAGCATTTAATCCTTAACATTGTCCTATGAGACAGATATTTTCATCACCCCTCCCCTCCATGTCAGAAACTTTGGCTAAGAGTAGAAAGACCCAGGACCAGGCATGGTGGCACACATGACTGTAATTCTAGTGCTCAGGAGGGAGGCTAATGTATAAAGATCACAAGTTGATGGATGTCCTGCCTTACATAAGAAGTTTCAGGCTAGCCATGGCTACCCTGGTGATATGCTATTTCACCCCTCCCCAACCTCCTTTTGCTTAGGGCCACACTCTTGCCTTTGTACAGTCAAGAGTCAAAGATAACTAGAAAAGCTGTACTGAAAGTGCATTTGAAGTTATTGCCAATGGGGATAGAACCTCTTTAAAAGTGATTGTTATTACATTTCCTTCACAAATTAGTAAGTAGCCTATGGCTTAGGAAACTTTAAATATTGATCTAAATGCATAAAAGTACTGTAAGTGATAAATCAATATTACAGTGTAATGTGTATGATGAAGTCAGCTCATAGAGAAGGCTTACAATGTGCTAGAACTGGTGCTAGCTTGGGGCTTTATGTACGTTAGCTCAATGTAATCCTACACCCAACAAGATAGGTAATGCTCTACTGACATATTGCTAAGAAGGAAGCCATATTCAGACAATACGAAGTTCAGATAATCTGTCTGTGGTCATTATGTTAATGATTAGAGGAAATAGAGCCATTGAGTGAACTCTAGGGTCAATATTCAACCATCTGCCCTCCCATTTCAACTTCTGTCAGTCAATAAACCTTTGTCTCCCATGATCCCCTTCTTCAGACACGCAGACTTTCACACTGCTGGAGAATGAAAGCTGTCCCAGGGAACAGTCTGATTAGTTATTGCTTTGCTCCGTTTTGCTTTCAATTTCAATTTAACTTAGAATCCATGAGTGAAAAGGCTGAAGAAAATGGCAAGCAGGGATTTGGCTTTCCAGAAAGTCTGATCCTTGATAAATTAAATAATTGATTAGCACTAATTCCTGGTATCCTAAACCAGACACTGTGCTGAGATTCTTGGGAAAAGGAATGTACCAGAAGACATAGGACATGGTTACTGCTATAAAACTACATCTGCCTAGACACAGATACGGATCTCCTTACTACCTACCCCACAGTAAAATAAGCAGGGAGGTGTAGGAAGAGTCAAGTTAAATATCAGGGTCACCTAACTTTGGGCCAGAAATTTGGAAGAGTATCAGCTTAAAGCCTCTGAAGAATGTCTCTTCTATTTATTTTTGAGACCATAGCCACTACAGTGGAGGGTGGGAAGGAAGCACATGTCTGGCTGATGGCAGTGACAATCTGCACCCTTCCAGAATGTGGGGAGACAGAGGAGCCACAAAAGCTGTCCTTCTTATGAGCTAAATTCTCCCAATTCTGTGTCTATGGTTCCAGCATTGCAGCTTGAGAGAAGGAAGAGGTCACATGTCAACTTCTTAAATTGTGTGGTTCATGCACTGTGAGTAATATTTAGACAGTAGTGGTAGCAAGGCAACCTTACCAGCACCTGAGAGAAAACGGTCTCGTGGCCAATAAACCCTTTCACTGGTGCCCAGTGTTTGAAGCACAGTATCATGTTTACATATCACAACTCTAAATGTTAGTCTTGATAACACAAAGTTAATAGCAGTTGTGATCATTCTTATTTGTAATATGTGAAGATGAACAATAGGACCAACCCCACTGTCATCAGGAAAATGCCTCAGCAAGCTGACAATTATAATGGACATCTGCAAACCCTTGCAGTCACATGTGCTCCAGAATTCAGAAACTTTGGGATTTACAAGATTGTATTATAAAATACCACAAACAGAACCTACAAAAAACTCCATAATGAAATAAATTCTTTATTCTTCTGAAGCAAAGATTTGAATTGTCACAGTAAGTGGTATGTATATAGTCAAAAGATTCCCTCTAAACAGGGTAGGGTTTGCTGCCAAATGGGTATTTCACAGAGAGTTACAAGCAAAAGAACAAAACCAAATAGCCCTTTCAGTTCTTCACAACTTTCTGAGTTTCACGCTTGCAGGTAGGGATCTTGATTAATGATAGCAGCACCATTAATGAAACAGCACTAGCAGGAGCCAGCACTTTTCTACATCCCTACCACAGCACCAACAGGACTAAGCATACTCCCTGCTCCTCCGACCAAGTCCTACCTTGGAACCTCACAGCAAGGCAGCATCCTCTGATCTAGCTTAGTCTCAAGTGCCTGCTTCACTTCTCCCCTTCCTGTAGACCTGGCTTTCCCTGTCTCCACCTCACTTCCCAGGGAGCCCTTTCAGGCCGGAGCCTTTTATTTTCAAAGGTGAACATCAGGACTGGACCGGAGTTTGTTGAGTCTTGTGCTCCCCTTCTGCTTCCAGAATCCCATCACTGCTATATCACTTGGCAAAACCCCTCTTCTCATTGTGCCTGCTTGCAGCATCCTCACCCCACCCCTTATCCTGGCACCAGCACGCCCTGCTCCGAGTCTCACTGACCATCTTAGGCTGAGTTATGGATCTTTCCTCATCCCAGTGCTGGTAATCCTCCTTGGGGGAAAAGCCAACACTGGACTTCTTCACTTGTTTTCACACCTTCCCCTTCACTGCATTTCAACTATCCATTCTACTGGCCTCAGGCTGCATCATGTGATCCTATCACACATTCTCAACTCCAAGATAATAATAGTTCAATCCCCCTGCATCCTCGACATCACCACATGACCTTAGTTTTGTTATTGCTGTTAGCTAAACACCTTAACTTCACTGGAGCATCCTTCAGTGGATTAACGGCTGACTACTCTCAAACATCATTATTTGTTCGTTTGCTTTACTTCATTCCTTATCTACTTTAACCTTGACAGTCCATCGTATCTGCGATGCTGTGCCCATGTCCCCACACACCCTCTTCAGTCTTCTACCCTCAGGGCAGGTTGGCCACATTTGTGCCCTGGATTAACGCCCTGCCTCTTTTCTGTCCTTCTGCACCAGAGGAACTGAATGCCTGCACAGTAGATGAGTTGATGGGAAAAATCTGCCTCTCTCTTCTTCTTTCCCTCCATTCCTCTCTCTCTCTCTCTCTCTCTCTCTCTCTCTCTCTCTCTCCCCCTGTCCCTTTTCCCTCTCTTTCTCCCCCCTCTGTCTCCCTGTGTCTCTGTCTCTGTTTGTTGTTCTCTCTCTCTGTCTCTCTCTCTCTGTCTCTCTCTTTCTCTCTCTCCCACCTTTAGAGGCAAATGACAAGAAGTCCATGTCAAATCTAGATCAAGGAGACTATCACCTTTGACTAAAACGAAAGGGACAGGTATAACCAAAAAGCTCAGAAGTGGAGCTGGGCTCCTACACCTGCTTGCCACACCAGAATCCAACCCAGACAGATCCCAAACTCTCATTTATCCTCTGGATTCCCCTAAGTGCACCTAGTGCCATCAACCGCCGCTGCCCTGGCCCTAGCTCAGGCTGTGCCAGGCACACTCAGCCCTTTCTTAGCCTCCTTGCCATGCCGCGTCTACATAACCTTCAAGCATGTGGGTCTGTACTCACTGCCTTCCTGTTAGAGAGTGCCTCAGTCACTCACATTGCCTCCACAATAAAGGCAGAAATCCTCCTTCTTCACCTGATTTATAATCACTGGGTATGCGCCCTGCTTTCTTCCAACCATGCTCTCTCTTTTACTGTGTTTGCCTGTCAACATGCAGGCCTGGGAGGGCTGGTTCCCCAGGGAACACCCCCATACATCCCTAGGCTTGAGAAGGTTAATCTCCTGTTGATACTCTAAGACAGTGAGATTTGCTTTCCAAGTTTGTGGTGTGCACCTATTCTGTTGTTAGTATGGCCATTTGGTGAAGTCTGCCTTTCTCTAAGTAGAGAAGAACAAATAAACTTCCTTCTCCGGTAGGCTTATTCTCTTGTTGTATCCCTGGCAGTTGGCAGAAAGCCTTGTATATGTCAAATGCATGAGTGAGTCCCCAGTCCACATGGTGACCATGTGCAGTGGTTAACAGAGTGCCTGGAAAACAGCAAACACGGCAGAGGCAGCGAACGTGCCTGTGCTGCTATTGCTGCTGCAATTCCCTAGCATTACAGATGTTCCCCACCCAAATAACAGGCTTTGCCAACGCTCTGCCACTTAGCGGAATTTCCTGTGTTATCCAGAGCAAAGCATCTTGGCCTTTGCAACCTACCAAACAAGCAATTGTATGTCAGATATGCCTTGAGATATGCAGATTATGAAAGGGAAAAAAAAGTTTCTCTTCTACATATAAACAAGGTCAGTGAGATGATTTACTGTTGATTTATATAAGCATGTGCATCTTGGTTCAGTGTTAAGACCATTTAAAAATACTTTTCTGTAATGAAAACCATCATAGTAGTTGAAACCAGTTTCTTACAAAATATAACTATTCTCCAACTCCCTTTTAAAACAATCATACATTTTGTTCTTTTCTGCTATTTCTTAATTTATTATATTTTTTAAAATTACAGAACATAAAATAAACTTTTAAAAACTGAAAATATTCTAAGATATGCTAAAATAATTTTTGAATAGATTTCATACCATTATGGTTTCTTTTTATACTTTTTAAAATCTCAAACTACCTAATATCATCATTTAATAGCACAATAATCTGAAAGTGTAATCATTTTTGAAATTTTTTAATTTTTATGTGTATAAGTGTTTGTCTTGCATGAATTTCTGTGCTCCACACCACATGCTTGATGCTTGACTGGTGCTCATGGAGGTCAGAAGAGGGCATCAGATCTCCTAGAACTGGAGTTACAGACAGTTGTGAGCCTCCAGGTGGGTGCTGGGAATAGAACCCAGGTCCTCTGGAAGGGCAACATGTGGTCATAACCAGTGAACCATCTTTCCAGCCCCAGAAAATATAGAAATTTTGAACTCTGAATATTTTATTTATATTTGATTACAACTGTATGAAAAGTGTATACAGCAGAAAGAGACTGAAAAAAGGAAATACAAAATCATTTTAAAAGAATTACAAACTCACCTGGGTGGTGGTGGCGCACGCCTTTAATCCCAGCACTCAGGAAGCAGAGTCAGACAGATCTGTGTGAGTCTGAGGGCAGCCTGGTCTACAGAGCAAGTCCAAGGTAGCCTGCAGTGTTTACACAGAGAAACACTGTCTCAAAAACAAACAAACAAACAAACAAATAAAATGTTTACAAACTCTTCAAAGATTTCACTATGATAGTATTACATTTGCTCTAATTTTGTTTCAATTTAATAATTTTCATAATAGAAAATGACCTTTAAAAAATATCTGACTATAAGGGCTCCATCTTTGTCTCCAGGAAGCTTAGACAGACTCCGGAGCACAGAGTGGACCACGTCAATAGAAGTCCAGGCTGGACAGGAGTTTTACTACAGGTTGAAGAATGTTGGAAAAACCCACTTTCCATTTCTAAAGAATTATATTGTGGTAATTGTTGCTTGTCTCACATAGATAATTATAGAATGGAAAGTGATTCTGGGCCAGGAAGTCACATGCTGCAGTACATAAAATGTGTGATTTCTTTTCCATTCCATGTATTCTAATGCAACACATGCACGCACACGCACGAGCACACGTACAACTACCTACCTTAAAGAACTGAATGATGAAATTACTTGAATTAGGAAGGTAAAATTACTGGTTCCACTTTAAAGTACACAAGCACGGTGACATTTCTCTGAGAATTTCCATAAAGTAGACACTTGAAAATATCTGAAATTTACAAATTAGTTTCCTAGTAATTTTTTAAATTAAAAATATTTATGTCTGGAGAGATGGTTCAGTAGTTAAGAGCACTGACTGGTCTTCCAGAGGACCAGGGTTCAAATCCCAGCACCCACACAGCAGCTCACAGCTGTCTGTAACTCCTGTTCCATTGGATCCGACACCCACACACAGGTATGCAGGCAAAACACCAATGTACATAATAAATAAGCTAATTTTAAAAATGACAATAATTTTAAAAATATATACGTGTGTGTGCACATGCTCTGTGTGTGTGTGTGTGTGTGTGTGTGTGTGTGTGTGTGTGTGTACTGTGTGTGTTAGTATGTGCTATGTATGTGTGTGTTGTTGCTCTGTGCTATGTGTGTGTGAAGGTCAGAGAACAACCCTTTGTATCTAGCTCTTTCCTTCCATCTGTATGTGGGTTATGGAGATCAAATTCAGGCTTCCACAGCAAGAGCCTTTGCACTGTGAGCCATCTCTGTGGCCCCTTTACTATAATTTTTATATCATATTGTTATATTGTTTTACATGTAGGAAAAGGACAAGTTTTTAATCACTATATAAATGTTTCCCTCCTTTTCTCTATGACTATGTGATTCCTTTTTTTGTTTTTGTTTTGTTTTGTTGAGATAGGGTTTTCCTAGCTGTCCTCGACTCACTTTGTAGACCAGGCTGGCGTTGAACTCACAGAGATCCACCTGCCTCTGACTCCCGAGTGCCTGGATTAAAGGTGTGAGCCGCCGCCGCCACCACCACACTTGGCTGGCTACATGTGATTCTTCTCTTGAGTTCAAGGATTGACTAATAAACCATTTCATCAAGGAAGTAATGTCTGTTACCTGTCATTTTATTCCCTCTAGCATCTACTAGCATTTTAAAACTCATTTGTAAATTCATGATCTCTTTTATTAACCACTGAAATAGTTACACATATCAGTATCTAAGACCCTAATCCTCTTGAAAGATTATTTTACTTTTGTGTGACTGCTTCTCCCTCCTTTGTCCTGAGCTCTATCTTATTCCTTTCCTCCTCCAATAGTCATGTAGCTGTTTGACTTCTTAATTTCATTTAAGTCTTTTACTTCTATAACGCAGACCATTTTCCTGGCCACGACTGTGGTTCTTCTCCCAAACAGGGCTGGCTGCCTTTCCTGGGGGGCAGCGTATCCATGGCCTCTTGACCCATGCTTAGCTCCATCCATCCAAGTTCTCCTGCATGCTTGGGTGGGGCTGAAGGAACAGGTTTGTGTTGAACAAGGGCACTGTAAGCCCCGAAGAAGTAATTTTTTTTTGTATGTTTTTAGGATATCTTCTTGTGTCCCACATTTTTTTGTTTTGTTTTTTGGGTTGGTATTTTTGTTTTTTTTTTCGTTTTTGTTTTTATCTACATATGAAAATAAAACTTTCCAAATTCAATTATTGTCAAGATTAAATAAGATACATGTGTTGGCACCCACCTCATCTCGTCCCTGCCATCCAGTGGAGTCTACCTGATGCCATCTCCTTTCTCCTTTTTCTCAGGGCTAGCAGCTATTTGTTTGTTTTACTTTTGTTCAAATTTGGAATAATAATTTTTTTTTTGGTTTTTCGAGACAGGGTTTCTCTGTATACCCTTGACTGTCCTGGACTCGCTTTTGTAGACCAGGCTGGCCTCAAACTCACAGAGATCCCAGCCTCTGCCTCCCGAGTGCTGGGATCAAGGGCGTGCGCCACCACACCCAGCTTTGGAATACTAATTCTATAAAATGTTTAATATTTTGTCTTTAAAAATCATTTTATCTTATGTAAAAAACCAATATACTTATTAGATATCACAGTAATTGAATGATTTGATATAGTTTCAAACACAATTGAAAAACACTATTTTGGGCTTGTGAGATGGCTCAGCAGTTAAGAGCACTGGCTGCTCTTCCAAAAGACCCAGCTTCAAATCCCAGCACCCACATGGAAGTTCACAGCTGTCTGTAATTGCCTGGAGTGGTGGCACAGGCCTTTAATCCCAGCACTCAGGAGGTAAAGGGAGGTGGGTCTTTGTAAGTTCAAGGCTAGCCTGGTCTACAAAGTGAGTCCAGGACAGCCAGAAATATACAGAAAAAAAAAACTCTGTCTTGAAAAAAACTGAAGGGATAAAAAAGAAAAATACTATTTCTAAGTGAGTCAATGAGACAAACATATTGAGAGACTCATCACACCTAATTCTTAGTGCACTAACAGTGGATGGATCCATAAGCAAGCCCTGTTATTGAAATCAGTTCCTCAAAGGAAGAACACATGGTTGATTCTTTTACAATGTAAAAAAAAAAAATGATTCTTGCTACTTCAATACATGGAACATTGAATTTACATATCCAATGTTTGTGGGGAGGGCAATGACAGAGTTGAAAGTAGGAAAAAATTCTGTCCTGTTTCATGACTCATGGGTTCATCTGCCTACACTGTCTTTTCTCATCACCTAATGCCACACTCTCTCGGTCTCCTTTACTTTTTAAAAACTTTACCCACATTTACAGCAGTACATATACATGAATGCACCACAGACTATGATTTTGGTATGAAGGATAATGTGACTTTTTTGTAAGCATGGGCCATCTGGTTGACTCCTTTTTCCCCTAGGTCCACCCATTGTCTTGCAAATTCCTCAATTTCATTCTTCTGAATACTATCCCATTGTGTGTGTGTGTGTGTGTGTGTGTGTGTGTGTGTACCACAATTTTATTATCCATTATACCACCTCTGGGCATATACATTTCCTACCATAGAGATACCTGCACATCTGTATTTACTGACGCTCTGTACATGATAGCTAAGGTATGGGACCAGTGTACATACCCACCAACAGATGACCAGTTCTATAAATTGCTAATGAATATTGTTTGAAATAAAAATGATGTAGCAAATAGTGTTGGGAGACACTGGGGTTAAATTACATTAAAATGATATCTTGGAGCCTTGAATATACTGTGATTCTCTTATGGAATGTTCCAGGCAAATTTTGAGAACAGATGTCTGCTCCTCATGGAATGTTTGAAAGATACTTGGATTAGGGGATCATGTTGCCATTTTGATTCCTCTTTATATACCTCCTCTTTAAAATCCTCCAAATAAAGCTTCTATTTTATTGACTGATATCCCAAGATAAATTGTTTTCTTAAAAATCTCTTGCAACTCTATACTCATATAAATCATGATTTCTCAATACCATGCAAACAAAATAGAATAGGAAAGTGATTTGAATGCTGACAGTGAAATAAGACTGCCCTTGGGAATCATAACTTTAATTTCTGACTTGGTATATTTAGCAAAATAGTTTTATTTGTCTCAGTTAATGATTTCTTGGAACTTTAAACTTATAAACTTGACCATATACTATTTGAAAAATGGAGCTAATGTTTTATCTGCAGCATACAGCAGTGAACTTTTTTTATTTTTTTAATATAAGTACTTTATTTTTTTTTCTTCAAGTTACATCTCAGTCACAAACCCTTCCATTTTCCCCCTTTCTGTCCCACCCTTCCACCCTCTTCCCCCCCAACAGCTTCCCTTTTCAATCCAACAAATGGTTCTTTCTCTTATAACAGTAAATTCTATACAAAACAGCAGAATTAAATATGCCACATTTATGAGAGTTAAATGGCCCAGTATACCTTCCCAATGTCCAGTTCATACATATTTGGCCCCTGACTTTAACCTTCTACCTTCTAACCATCTCCATGAGTTTAAAGTTCTATAACTGACTTAGCTTTCATACTAATTTGCATCAGTATTATAACCATCTTCTTAGATCTAGAACGCCCTCTTGATTCCTAAACAACTCAAAATTTAGCTATGAGACTCAAACTGTCTATTCTTCAACCACCTCAGAGAGCTGAGAAGGATAAATATATCTGATTATATAGGAAGTGCAGGGCCTGCAGCTTCCAATACTTAGTATTAGAAGCAGTGAACTTTTGTAAGGAACAGATCTCCGAAGAAAACACAAGAGACGAACTATATAAAGGTTCTGAAGACCAAGCAGAAGCAGATTTTAGAGGTGTTGAGAAAAGCAAATGCAGGGGTTCCCTGGCTTCTGGAGCTTCACTTTGAATATACCACAGTCACTACCTGTTACCCAGTGTGGAGAACCCTTAGAGAAATCTTTTTCTTTCCTATTATGGTTTGCTTTTTCTGTTGCCCTGATAAACACCATGAACAAAAGTGATTTGAGCAGGAAAGGGTTCATTTGAATTACAGTTACAGTCCATCACTGAGCGCAGCACAAGTTCTAGTCACTTTCAAATGATGCATTGGGAAGCAACTGAAAACCTGCTTGAACAAGGCTGAGAAACCTGTCCTGGATAGAAGCTTCCATCTGCAACCTGGGACTTCCATCTAGCCAAGTTCAAATCCCTGCCAAGAACTCCACTAGTCAAGAAAACACAAGCATAAATATGAAACCAACAAACCATACAAAAAAACCGTACAAATATTCTTAGCAATGTAACAAAATAGGGAATATCAGAAACAGCACTTATGAAAGGCACAGAAAAAAAAAAACCAGAATTACTCCACATGTTAAGAATTAGGAAAACACGGACCTGTTATCAAAGGAAAGGATAAGCCATGAGTGTCAGACCCTGAGATGACTCAAGTACCCATATCATGAGATCGGTACTTTAAAGATGCCATGGTGGTAGTTACAGAAAAGTAACTATGCTCATGATGAAATGCAAGGACTTCTTGGTAGAAAAAAATAAAATCTATATGTAAATTTTGGAAATTAAAAATTTAACATCTGACATTTTAAAACCATCAGGTAAAACATTAACAGGGTGGACTAAGAGATGAAATCACGGATTACCTGCAGGCAGGCTATGGAAATTAAGAAGAACAAAAAACCATTTGAAGAAGAGAAACACATACAGTCCCTAGAAATTGAGAGAATATGCAAGTTATGTGGAAATTTTGGAAAGTTCCAGCACACAGATGGTGACAGTTCTGAAAGGAAAGGAGTAAGAGAAAGAGACAGATTAGAGAAACGATGACCTAAGACTTCTGATAATGTTTCATTTCTGAAGGAAATAAACTAATTCAAGGAGCTTAGTGAGTCCCAAAGAGACTAACACTTCATAATGACCATGATCAGCACACAATAGTTAAGCTACTGAAAGTCAAAAGTTAAACAAAAACTGAGAAGGTAGCCACAGGAAAAGTAACATGCTACCTGCTGGAAGGACTCATCTCTCACTAATAGTCTACCAGGCCTGAGAACAATGGGACAAAAACCTGTGAAGTCCTAAAAGGAAATGTTGGAAAGAACTCTAAAGTCAACAAAAGCATTTCCAGGCTGAAGATGAAATAAAGACTTTTTTGTTATTGGTTTTTTGTTTTGTTTTTTTTTCAAATTAAGGAAAACTGAGAGAAGTGAGAGAAGGTATTGCCTCCAGAACTGGATTGCTAGAAATGAGGCTGGATGTTCTTCAGGTCCTGAGGAAGGGAGGCTGCACAGGTAAAAAGACACAGGTCACTGTAAGTGTGTTGTCCTAAGATGCTGCATTTAAGGTACACATGTCCATACGAAGCAAAATATAACATTTCTACAAGAGTCTTAGAAGTGGATGCAGATAGCCTTGTATATAGAAGCTAACACACAAAGGAGAATGAAGAGGCAACAAACTTACAGTTATGAGGTTTCTATACTAGATATGAATTACCTCAATTTTTAAAACTTGTAGATTATTTTATTATATATATTTTTATGTTATGTGTATGAGCATTTTTGCCTATATATGAAATTGTATACAATATGCATTCCTGGTGCCTTCGGAGGTCAGAAGAGGATATCAGATCCCCTGGAATTGGAGTTACTTGTGGTTGTGAGCCACCATGTCCTTGCTGGGAATTGAACCTTAGTCCTCTGTAAGAGCACCAAGTGTTTTTCTCCACTCAAATGTTAATTGCAGAGTGAAAAATTAATGTTCTAAACACTTGTAGAGTCATTTAAAATAATGATTAAATAGCCAATAAATTATTCTAAATAAAATTCTAAGAATCTGTAAGTAATTAAATGAAAGCCAAAAAAAAGATATGAAAGAAAAACACAAGGTGCACATAGAATTAAAAATTGATGATACATGTCCCATATCAAAAGTTACTCTACCTGTTAATTAGTTAAAGACTAAAAGATAGTGTTTCAGAATGAGAGTAGCAACAATACATTGTATTACTAATTCCTCAACTTCAAAGCACAAAGCACACCCGTCTCATTTGAATGCAAATTTATGGTGACAACAATACAGTACAATAGAAATAAATTTCATACTGATCATGTGGAACTTTTAGAGTGTAAGCTGAAAAGTATTGTGGTGGTTTGAATAAGAATGGCTTCCATCCATGTACATATTTAAATACTTGGTTCCCAGTCTCCAGAACTGTTTGAGAAGGATTATAAGGTGTGGCCTTGATGGACTACATCTGTCATGGGGCAGGCTTTGAGATGTCAAAGGCCTCCTGCCACCCACAGTACACTCCCTGCCTCCTGCTTACAATTCAAAATGAAAGCTCTCAGCTTTCCATCCACCATGCTTTCAGTACACAGTCATGTGCTCTACCCCTCTGAAGCTCTAAGCCCAATTAAATAACTTTCTTTTATAAGTTTCCTTGATTAAGGTGTTTTATTACAGCAGTAGGAAATTAACTAATACAACTATAGAATGTTGCTGAGGGGAATGAAAGAAGACCATTTATCAAAAATGTTATCTATATGATGTTGATACACTGGAAAACCCAACACTTATACTGTAATTGCTTCCCAAAGCTATTACAGATTGAACAGGTGTCTCAAAGTTCCAACAGGGTCTTTAACATTATAGCAAAATGAATATAGTTACATAGTAAGAAGATTAAGCATCAGTAGCAAGTGTGAAGTATCCTAGGAACAGTTTTGTTTTGAAGAGGGAGAGCAAGAAAGTGAGATCAATTCTTGCTACTTCTGTTCATGATTATTCTAGAGATTCCAACCAACACCATTTTGCAAGAAAATGAAGTGTGTTTCTCGCTAAAGACTAGAGCCATCAAGTCAACAGGATAGAAAGAACTGAAGGTGCCTGAATGAATTCCTGAATTTATTTCATTGATTTTAGTAAGTTCCAAGATTATTCACAGGGAAGAGGGGAATCACTTCAGCAAATGCTGCCCAGACAATGGGACAACCTCATGCAAATTGTCACAGTTGGACATGTGGCATACTATTTGTAGGAATTATCTCAAAAGGTGATGGGCCTAAGTGTAAGAAATAACATTGTAGGACTAAGAAAATATAGAAATAGATATTCATGACTTTAACTTAGGCAAATACTTCTGAGATATGACACAAAATACAAGTGTGTCAACAACAACAAAACCAGAGAAATTAGATTTCATCAAAAGTAATGTTTCAAAAGAGACCATGAAGAGAGAGTAAAATGCACATCTGCAGAATGGGTTTGCAAATCCTGTCATAGGGCTCATTCTGTAATTTCCTAAGAGCTCTGAGAACTCCACTGTAAAAGCTAAGTAATCCAATTACTGGACTAAGGATTTGAATAAACCTCTCTCTAAAGAAAATGTGCTATGATCAATAATCACGTGAAAAAATGGCTAATATCATAGACCTCACAGAAAAACCAAACCACAGCAAATTTTTACTGCACAGTCAGACTGAAATAGAAGGCTGTCTTATAGACTGGCTGTAACAAGAGTAACTGATATAATAGTATATTTTCCATAGAGATAGAAAAAGGGGCTGTCCTACACTGTGGTATGATAAAACAGTTCAACAGTTTTGAAGAAGTTTGATAGCTCATCCAAAGGTTAGACATGAAGGTGCTATGTGATTCAATTTATTAAGTGTAGAAAATGCAGCAAATCCATACAAGGTACATAAATGTGATATACCCAGATTCTGGGATCTTATTCATCAATAGAAGTGGATGTATGCCATTGCATGGACAAACCTGAGAGCATGCTTTGTATGGTTCCTTTTTTGTTAACTCTCTAGAAGAAGCACATCTAAACAGATGAAGCAGATTAGTGGTTGTTGTGAGCTCAGAAGAAATGAGAAATGAGTATTAATATATACAAGGTTTGTTTTTGAGATGGGCACAATGCTATAGAACAGTTTGCATACATGTAAACACACTGTATCAAAGATCACTGCATCTGACACTTCAAATGGGGGATTTTGTTGTGCATGAATTTTCTCAACTTTTCCAATGAACTTGTTTTATTTGTTTGTTTGTTTGTTTCTTGGGTGGGTCTTTTGAAAAAATTATTTGTTTATTTTACATTCCAATTGCAACCACCTCCCTCCTCTCCTCCCAGTCCCACTCTTCCACCCACTTTCCCTATAACCCCCCCCCAACCGAGTACCAACCCACTCTGGCACATCAAATTGCATCAGGACTAAGTGCCTCCTCTTCTACTGAGGCAAAACAAGGTAGCTCTGCTAGGAAAATGAGGTACAGAGGGAGGCAACAGAGACCAAGTCTGAAATAGAACCTGTCCCAATTGTTAGGGGATCCACTTGAAGACTAAGCAGCCCATTAGCTTCATATGTGTAGTGGGCCTACGACCAGTCCATGCATGTTCTTTGGATGGTGGTTCAGTCTCTATGAGCCCCCTCTGTCTGAGTTAATTGGCTATGTAGGTCTTCTTGTGGTGTCCTTGGCTCCTCCAGCTTCCTCAAACCTTCCCCTAACTCCTCTACAAGGCTCCTTGAGTTTCCTAATATTTGACTGTGGGTCTCCGCATCTGTTTCCATTATCTGCTGGATAGAGCCTCTCAGATGGCAGTTCTGTTAGGTTCCTGTCCAGTTCCCTCACTCCATCAACTTCCGATGCCGAATTTATTTCCCCTACTTAGACGGATTCAAGCATCATCCCTTGAGCCCTCCTTCTTACTTAGTTTCTTTGAGTCTATGGATTGTAGAATAGTTATCCTGTACTTAATGGCTAATATCCACTTATGAGTGAGTATACACTATGTGTATCTTTCTGGGTCTGTGTTACCTCACTCAGGATGATCTTTTCTGGTTCCAAACATTTGCCTGAAATTTTCATGTTGTCCTTGCTTCTAATAGCTAAGTAATGCTCCATTGTGTAAATGTATCATAGTATTTTTTTTATCCATTCTTTGGTTGAAGGACATCTGGGTTATGTCCAGTTTCTGGCTATTATGAATAAAGCTGCTATGAATATTATTGAAGCAATGTCCCTGTGGTTTGGTGGAGAATATTTTGGATATATGCTCAGGAGCAGTATGGCTGGTTCTTGAGGTAGAGCTATTCCCAATTTTCTGAGATATTTCCAGATTGATTTCCAAAGTGGTTATACAAGTTGGCACTCCCACCAGCAATGAAGGTGTGTTCTTCTTTCTCCACATCCTTGCCATCATGTGAAGTCTCTTGAGTTTTAGATTTTAGCCATTCATGTAAGTTGGAATATCAAAGTGGTTTTGATTTGCATTCCTTATGACTAGAGATGTTGAGCATTTCTTTAAGTGCTTCTCAGCCATTAGATATTCCTCTGTAGAGAATTCATGGTTTAGCACGGTATCCCACTTTTTCATTGGATTATTTGGTTTGTTGGTGTTTAATTTCTAGAATTCTTTATATATTTTGGATCTGTTGGATGTAGGGATTAGTGAAGATCTTTCCCCAATCTGTGGGCTGCCATTTTGTTCTATTGACAGTGTCCTTTGCCTTACAGAAGTTTTTCAGTTTCATGAGGTCCCATTTATTGATTGTTGATCTTAGTGCCTGAGCTATTAGTGTTCTGTTCAGGAAGTTGTCTCCTGTGCCAATAAGTTCAAGGCTTTTCCCCACTTTCTCTTCTATTAGATTTAGTGTGTCCATTTTTATGTTGAGGACTTTGATCCACTTGGACTTAAGTTTTGTGCAGGGTGGTAAATATGGATCTGTTTGCATTCTTTTACATGCAGACTTCCAGTTAGACCAACACCATTTGTTGAAGATGCTATCTTTTTTTTTTTTTTCAAAAAATGCATCTTTGTCAAAAATCAAGTTTCCCTAGGTGTTTGGGCTTATTTCTGGGTCTTCAATTTGATTCCGTTGATCAACCTGTCTCTTTTTATGCCAATACTATGAAGTTTTTATTACTATTGCTTTGTAGTATAGCTTGAAGTGAGGAATGGTGATACCTGCAGAGATTCTTTTATTGTACAGGACTGTTTTCGCAATCCTGTTTTTTTTTTTTTTGTTTTTCCATTTGAAATTGTGAATTGTTCTTTCAAGGTCTGCAAAGAATTGTGTTGGGATTTTGAAGGGAATTGCAATGAATCTGTAGATTGCTTTTGGTAATATGGCCATTTTTTTCTGTGTTAATCCTATTGATCCATGAACATGGGAGATCTTTCTGTCTTCTGATGTCTTCTTTGATTTCTTTCTTCAGGGACGTGAAGTTCTTATAGATAGGTCTTTCTCTTGCTTGGTTAGAGTGACATCATGATATTTTATGGCTATTGTGAAGGGTGTTGTTCCCATAATTTTTCTTAGCCCATTTATCATTTGTGTAAAGAAGGGCTACTGATTTTTTTTTGGTTGACTTTCTATCTAGCTACTTTGCTAAAGGTATTTGTCAGCTGGAGGTCTCTAGTAGAATTTTGGGGTCACTTATGTATACTAGCGAATCATCTGTGAATAGGGACAATTTGACTTCTTCATTTCCAATTTGTATCCCCTGATCTCCTTTAGTTGTCTTATTGCTCTAGCTAGAACTTCAAGTATGATGTTGAACAGATATGGGAAGAATGGGCAGCCTTGTCTTGTCCCTGACTTTAGTGGACTTAATTTAAGTTTCTCCCCATTTAATTTGATGTTACCTACTGGTTTGCAGTATATTGCCTTTATATGTTTAGGTATGCACCTTGTCTCCTCGATACTTTTATCATGAAGGGGTGTTGGATTTTGTCAAAGGCTTTTCAGCATCTAGTGAGAAGATAATGTGTTTTTTTTTTCTTTCAGCTTGTTTATGTGGTGGATTACATTGATTAATTTTTCGTATGTTAAACCATCTCTGTATTCCTGGAATGAAGACCTGCTTGTGGATGATGTTTTTGATGTGTTCTTGGATTCGGTTTGTGAGTATTTAACTGAGTATTTTTCTATCAATGTTCATGAGGGAAATTTATCTGAAATTCTTTTTCTTTGTTGAGTTTATCTTTAAAGAAATAGACTGATTCTAAAAATTATAGTAAGGTAAAATGACCTAAAATAGTCAACGTGTCTTAGAATAGAAAGAGCAAAGTTAGAGGTATTATACTACCTGTTTTCCAGTAATTTTGTTTAAGTTATAGTGTGACCATTGATATAGGCATCAGTTTCACTGGATTGAGGAATACCAGGATGGGTAGTAAAGCATTGTCTATCCTTAGAGCATCGAGTGAGCACCTGGGTTTGTCTGACCCTCCTCTGCCCTAAGAGAAGAATTGCTAGTCTCACCATATAGCCCAGGCTGGCCTGGAACTCTATGTAGATCACACTACTCTCAGTCTCACAGTCTGCCTGCCTCTGCCTCTGCCTCTTGGGTGCTAGGATTAAAGGCTTGTGCCACAATGCTAGGCTGGCTTTGATTTAATCAGAACAACCAAACTATTCCAGCATATCTCAAATATATGTTTTCATAGGAGCTTGGGATGAGTCAGAAGTGAGAGAGGATTTTGCTCTGTAATGAAGGGGAGGAGCACCATACAATCATTTGTGGGCCTTGAATGGAAAGAAAATTGGTAGGAGGGCAATTTCTTATTCTCTCTTCTGGAAAGCAGAGGGCCTTAGATTTCAGAATTCCTAGTACTTTGATTTGGGCTTGAAGGGTAGCCCCTGGGTTCTCAATTCTTGACCTTGGACCTAAAGGCTTTCTGAGTCCTGAATCCTTGAGTCTTGGGCTGAATCACACTGCTGTTTCTAGCTTTCATATGCCCCATCCTGCCATCCTGGCTGGGACTTCTCAGCTGCCATAATCAAAGAGTTAACACCCTTAATACAGCTCCTTTTTAATTCTCCACATATATCCTTATCAATTTTATTTCTTTAGATAGCCCTACAGAAAATAATAATAATAATAATAAAAGTAATGAAAGGGTGATGTTTGTGAAAGAATAATCAAATTGAGAAATACGAGTTTCTAAAACAAGCTTTAGAAACATCAAAACTAGTTTTACAAAGATAACATGTCACAATAATCCAACAAAGATGGCAGAGCCTTAAAAATAGTTCCAGGGAAACTGAGCATTCAAAAAGTGAATGTTGCAGTTTAAATCATGTGCAGATTAAAGCAACTTGCATGGTTCATAGACCCGATTTTAAAATGAAACTATAAAACTCCTAGAAGAAAACCTATCAAATGTCAATAAATAGTTTTATATAGGATACAAAAATATAAACCACAGAAGAAAAAGGAAACAAGACTAATGCTATAGAAAGTAATAATAACATTAGTTTTTTTTTTAAAAAAAAAAAGACTGTTCAGTAATAAAAATACAAATACAGAACAGGAGAATGAACTCACAATACGAGTACTGATGTATGGGGACCCATCCCAATCAACACATCTTAAATTGAAAATATGATGAATTAAAACTGCATTAAATATACCCAATGTACTGGTTACCATAGCTTAGTCTAGACTATCTTAAATCTGCACATAACAATTACTTTAGCCTGTAGTTACACAAAATCATCTAGAGCCAGGACTTGTTGCTCCTCAGCTTTATCAGGTAGTAGGCTTCAGAGCAGAAGCCAACCTACAATAACAGGAGCACAAAGTCCACACCCAGCGGGATAGAAGAGGAAAGCCAGAAATGCTCAAGTTCTTTCACAGAGTTTGACCTTGGCTGCACTGAAAGTCATCAAGGATGTGCAGCAAGTGGAGTGGACATCTGCAAACCATGCATCATAGGCCAGTTTCAGTCATTGTGTAGGCGAAGACTCATTGCAGTGAGCCCCAGCAGCCATTCACACTTGGAGTGTGACTGTTCTGTGCATCTATAGGAGAATTGAATAGTTATTACAAAGATCTTACACCCGGAAAAAACCCAAAATAATTTCAGTGTGTGCTCTAGGCAGTGGTGAAACTCATCAAGGTAATATTATAAATGGAGTACCAGCATAAGTCTGGTACACACGTGAATGTTTGTTAGGAAGTAGGAGAGAAAGTTAAAAATTGGTGCAAGGCTTTTGTAAATGAGGCCAACAAAATATAAAATACCAGGCAAAGTGAGCAGTGGGTTGGGATGAATGGAGAGGTGAGGACTCATGCAAGTGACTCAGATATGTCCTTTCAGCGGTCGTTCACCACAGATGACAAACTCCAGGTTTGTGGCAACAGGTTTTCTGGCTACAAGAAACCATTAATAACTATTTCCATGATCAACTCATCTTGGCCCAGACCCCATTCCAACCAAGTTATTAGCACACACATTATTCTTCTTAAAGAAATAGAGAAATGCATTCCAGATTGCCAAAGAAAGGAATTCCCTATGATTTATACCAAAATGTTCCTGGAGAATTTTCCCCCATCATCCATCTTCAAGAAATACTAAAGACAAATATCTCATGAATCCAGAGGTGCTTCTGGCCAGCATCTGGAGATGATCTTTAGAATACAAATCTGTTATCATTTTTCACCACAGGACTTCACTGTCGGAATATGTAATAAACACAACACGCAAGGGGGCTGGAGAGAGGCAGCTAACACAGCTAACCACTGTGGCAGGAGGCAGCCGAAGGAGGGAACATTTGCCCACACTTCACCCATACTTATTTTTCATATCGCATTGTTCTCCTCTTCCTAACAAAATACTTGGGTGCTAACTGAAGATGTTTCTGTCATTGGTTGTCCTCAAGGGTGTAGGGACTTAACTTAAGTCATCCTGTGGAGAGGCCACACAGTAGATGGTGGTACACAGAGAACATGTGGCCAATCATGCGAATTTGGTTCTCCATTCTGCCATGAAATGGCTGTGTGCTGGCTAGCTTTATGCCAACTCGACAAAGCTATACCCAACTGAAAGGAAGGGATCTCAATTGAGAAAATGCCTCCATAAGATCAGGCTATAAGCACACATGCCTACAAGGCATTTTCTTCACTAGCGATTGATGGAGGAGGACCTGGTCTATTGTGGGTGGTGCCACCCCTAGGCTGGTACTCCTGGGGTGCTATAAGAAAGCAGGCTGAACAAGCCACAAAGAGCAACCCAGTAAGCAGCACTTTTCCATGGCCTCTGCATCAGCCCTGTCTCCAGGTTCCTGCCCTGCCTGAGTTCCTTGTCCTGATTTTCTTTGATGAACAGTGATGTGGAAATGTAAGCCAAATAAACTTTCCCTCTCCAAGTTGCTTTTGGTCATGCAGCTTATAACCTAACCAGCAATAGTAACCTAACCAAAACACCTAACCAGGCTCAGCATTTCCTAATCTTAATGAATACCATTTCGACCCCTGCAAAATGGGCCTGTGAATAAATGCTGAAGCTAGTGCCTCTGTTACCATAGCTCGGCTCAAGGGTCAGCACAAAGCCATTTTCATGTTACCACTGCATATCATTCTCCAGACATGTAGATGGAACAGGTGGGAAACAGAGATGGAAGCCTGCTTGTCAGCAAGGTTGTGGAACAACTGGAATTGTCCTGCACTGCTGGCTAGGGTAAGAAATCCGCACAGCCCACTTAGCAGTACCTAATTCATGGAACATACCTTCCTGTTTAGTAACTCCACTCCTAAATATGCATCTAGCAGAACTGCTCACATATGTTTACCAAAAACATGAACTAGACTTTCAAAGCTGCACTTTTCATAATAGCATAGCATCAATAGAGTAAGTTCAGGGGCTAGCCGACATTTTCTGTAAAACACCAGACTGTGTATGGACTCTGCAGGCCACAAGGGAAAAATCAAGTATGGATTACAGCCCAGCTCTGTCTACCCTGAGCAGTAAGTGGTGCAAAGGAACGAGATGGTGCCTACAGTCCCCACTGGAACCACTTCTCCCAGGCACTGTAAAGGGACAACAGTCACATAGAATACAAAACTTAACTTGCGCTGTGTTCCAATGAAATGTTATTTATGGACACTGAAATTTAAATTTTATATCATTTTCATATGCTGTGAAGTATTCTGCTTTAGATTTAAAAAATACTTAATGTGCAAAATATTCTTTATGTATGAAAATAGGATCAGTGAAATTTGCCCAAACGGTTGTTGTTTGCCAAGTCCAGGGGGCAATCGATTTACAAATTACATATCCATATAGTGTAATAGTACACAGCAGCAAGTACACCCAGCCATGCAGGGGAGCCTTCCAAGTATAACGTCAAGTGAAAGAAACCAGGTACACAAACTGTCAGGTTCTATTATGCCACTCATGGAGCCAGCAGATTAACGGATGCTTCTCGAAATCATTGCAGTTGTTCCTCTGCATGGGCAGTGACAGAAAAGGGAGGCACAGTGAACTCTGAGCTGAAAGGAACACTTGTTCCATTTGTTCTGTTAAATATGAAAACGTAGCAAGATGGTAGTTCTGAAATGCCCTTTTCACTGTGTGTATTCTTAGAAACACGGGGGAAAACCCACCTCCTTCTCTAGTTCAGATCTCCTCCTCCTCCACATCATACCTAATGAGCAGGTTTCTGGGTATTTTGCCTGATTTCTGTCATCTTACTCACTAGCCAGAGACTCTGTCTGAAGCACCAACTTGTCCTCTGTTTTAGTGGCAAGAACGTCAAAGGCATAAATGAAAGCCCTGTGCTTAACAGATGAAGATGTGCGTCTAGCAGTTCTGTGTATCCTCGTGCAGGTCCAGGTGTTCTGTGTATCCTCATGCAGGTCCAGGTGTTCTGTGTATCCTCGTGCAGGTCCAGCTCTTCTGTGTATCCCCGTGCAGGTCCAGCTCTTCCCTGTATTCCTGTGAAAGTTTAGCTCTTCTGTGTATGTATCCCCATTGCAGGTCTGGCTCTTTTGTATAACCCTGTGCAGCTATGGAAGGGCAATGCCTGAGTATCTCTGGATTTTCTCCCAGCATCTAAAAAATGGAGAAATAATCTCTACAGGTTTGGTATAAAGATCAGGAGATCCTTCCATCCCACATACACTCTAACATCGTTGCACCCTGGACCATTAGCTTGTCTACAACCAAATGAAGATGCTTATCAGCAGGGACTTCCAGAATTATGACCCTCAGTGGCTACTTAATAATAAGTGGCGTCATAATACTGATTAATGCACATGATAAAATAATGAAATGTTAGCTATTGCTCTCATTTGTTCCCCCTGAAAGCTGGCACTCCTATATCTGTGAGGCTCATTGCTGATGTTCCTGTACTGCAGTGTGGAGGCCCAAGGGTCAATGCACTGAACACAGGTAGCTCTTCTTCCTTTCCCTGGTCCTCATCAAGACAAAGCATGAGTTGACTTCTTCCTAAGGAACACCAACCTGAGTGTGCGGCCATGAGTCCTCATGGGCAGACACATTCCTTTCCCTGAGGGCCTTTCTCAGGGCTTCTCTCCAGGTTCTATTCCCCAAGTTCACTACTGTTTCTTTTCTTATGCATCCTATTTTCCTAGATCTTTTCTGCTTTCCCAGTATCTTTGGACATGCAGATGATTCCATTTCTCTTGTTTGTACACAGACTCTAGTTTCCTTTTATCATGGGCTCTAGAGGTGCGTGGTCATCCACTGAATCAACTGGTCCTTCTAGCAACACACATTAAGATGAAATTAATAGTATGAGAGGTTTCTGGAGGGTAAGGTTTAAGCAAGGTAACAAGTGGGGTCAGGTTAAGAGAACCTCCAGTCTACTGTTTATTCAAAATCAGTAAAAGAGAGAGAGGGGAAAAGCAAGATTGGATGAGGCTATCCTGAGATCATGGTGCAGATCTGACAAGTGCACTGATAGTCACCATTCATGCTGTTTCACCGATCTGAAATGTACCAATTAATTAGGCATTTCCACTAGCCTGTCCTCAAGGACCTAGTGGCAGCTTACTTCATCACCCACCAAAGTTAGGTGCAACAGATGCGACAGATGCAGCTCTTAAAAGCTCTGGCCATCTCTCTCTCTTTCTCCTCTCCTCTCCCCTCCCCTCCCCTCCTATCCTCTCTCTCTCTCTCTGTCTCTCTCTCTCTCCTCTCTCTCACTCATTCTCTATATATATCCATCCTCTCTCTCCAGCCCTCCCTCCTTCCCCTCCCCTTTCTTTTCTTCTCTTTCTCCCTCCCTCTCTCCCTGCCTGTCTTGTTCATTCTCTCTGTCCCTCTCTCTACCTCTCTGTCTCTGTCTCTCACATATCCCCACTACAAGACCTTTTATGTTCCCCTCCCTCAATAAACTTCTTACACAGGATCTGTTGCATGGAGTGATTTCTTAGCCGTGCACCTTGGCTCAGCCTGCCAAAGGTACCCTTCATCATTTTATTCTGTCAGGAACTATGTGTTCTGAACTGGACAAAGGATTTGCTGTAGAAAACCTGGAACTGTAGAGTCATAATAGGAGAAGGGATTTGAGCACACAGCCAAGTCTCCATCTCATAGAATAGAGTGGTCTCCTAGAGCATCCCATGGGGACTCAGGATCCTCAGTATCCTGCACAGCAAAGATGGGGACAGCAAACCTACTCCCATCATCTTTGGTTGCTGGGTGGCTATTAGTTTATAGAATTTTCCATCTTATGTTGAAATTTTAAAGCCTCCCTCCTGTAAGTTTTGAACTCACTACAATGAACTTGCCTTCTCTTTCATTGATATTTGCATCATTATCCAGAACATTCCCCGGGGAGAGGAGGTTATTGGAGTACTGATGTACTACCTGCAAACAGCAGGCTGTGAGGACTGCTGATCACTAGGCTCCTTCTGACCTAAACTTCTCTCAAGCCATGAAACCTTCATGGAAAAATTCTCAAATAAAACCAAACTCTATATAAATGAAGAAACAATGCACTGGTTCTGCCATGTTTGTTGTCTATTTCCTGTGGCACATGCTGAGACTCAGGAATAGCTGAGCCAGCTGCTGAGCCACAGTTTATGCTGAAATAAAACACTCTTCTAATTAGAAGCATGCCCCTAAGGAGAAAAAGATGCAATCTTCCAGTGTTTCCCCACCATTAGCAATTCCTGATGGTGACTGGGCATATTGGTACAAACCCTTGGGAATAAACAAAGACCCCTCTATGATGGCTCAGAGTGAGAACTCTTTACACCTTACTCACCTAGCAACCACTCATACATGAATACTTGCTACATGCTGGCCTCTGTAAGAGGCATTTAAAAAATATACTATTGAACATTATTTAAGGTTGATTTTTATTAACTCCATGTTCCAAATGAGGAAATTTAAGATTCAGGGAAATCAAGTGCCTTTCCCAAGGCTGCCTTGCCAGTCAGGGGATAAACCACCATCTCCTGCTTGAAGTCCAGAAGTAGCTGCAATGAAACTTCTTTCCAAAGAGATTTTTGGGGTGTGTGTGTGTGTGTGTGTGTGTGTGTGTGTGTTAAGGAGGGGTATGTGTACTGTGTGTGTTCAAAGGTGAAGAGAGGGTGTAGAATCATTTAGAGCTGGAGTTCCTTGCGTTTAAGGGACACTTGACTTGTTCCATGGATGCTGTGGTCTGAACGCTGGTCCTTGTGGTTGTGCCTCAAATTCTCTTAAACACTAAGCCATCTCAGCAGCCAGGGGAACTTATTAATACAAGCCTCATTCCTGTAGATGCACCTGTACTCACTGGGTACAGGTAGACCTTGGAAATAGACCTTGGAAGAAGGATTCCAGTGAAAGAAGCTGACTTAAAGCAGTGGTTCTCAGCTTTCTTAATGCTGTGACCCTTTAGTATAGTTTCTCACGTTGTGGTGACTCCCAGCCATGGAATTATTTTCATTGCTACTTCATAACTGCAATTTTGCTACTGTTACGAATTGTAATGTAAATACTGATATGCAGAACAGCCTTAGGCCACCCCTGTCATTGGGTCATTCGACCCCTAAAGGGATCACAACCCGTGGGTTGAGAAACACTAACTTAGAGGACAATGAAGCCCTACAAGAGACATAAATTGGCCAAAGAGTGGAAGGAAGCCCATGATTTGCACTTCAGCCCTCAGTCCTATGACCCGTGCAGACGACTAGCATTTACCCTGCTGAGGAAATAGCCTCTCCCCAGGGACAAGGGACTAGAGGGTTTACAAACCAGCTGTCACTCATCAGGGTCTTCTTTCAGCAGAAATGAATTTTCTGGTACTAACACCCTGCCACCCAGGTGGAGGAAATTACTGCCTCAGGCAGAAATATTCCAGAGCTTGCAATGGAAGCTTGAGTTGGTGTGTGCTGAAGGAAGGGGCAAACGGATGCAGAGGGGCCCTGGCAGGGCCAGCACTGCCAAGTTAGATGGAGTCTGTCAGCAAATGTAGCTTGACCACTGGCTGTGTGGGATGACATAACACAGGTATGGCCTGCTTTCCTGTGGCTTAGTATTCAGGTAGTAGGCCAGAAATAAATATAAAATGATAGGAGAGCTATGGACCCAGCTTGATAAGTCTCAATAAAAGCGATTCCTCATTTGCTTTTAGCATTTGCCCCTTTTGATCTCTGCTTTATATCTGTTCTTCTTGTTAGAGCCAGATTCCCTCAATTAATATGTTTAACGTGCTTCCCTTAGTGGAGGAGAAATCCTTTGAGGATAGGTCCCCATTGACTGTTATTGTGTTATATAGTATTAGGTGCATAAAAAAAAAAAAAAAGCAAAACAACAATGAAACAAGAAGCAGCATTTTGCCCTGGCCAGGGTGCAGGGACTCTTCCACAGGCCGCAAAGCTTTCCCTCAATATGACAAGAGTAAATATGTAAGGACTTCAAAAGTTAATAGACTGACTGCAGACGAAGGCTGTTCCTGGCAAATACTTATAACAAGAGTGAGTTTCACATATTTCTTTTTTCCTCTGTCTTTGATACATTGCAAATCCCAGAACTACAGGCAGGTACAAATAATACAAACTCTGAAAGATACCCACTCCCACTCATCCACATCCATACTTGTTAGCTGGAAGACAAAGCATCATGGGAAATCCACTGGGCTTTGTTCTTACATTCTGACTTTTCCTTGGGGTCAATCCCACTTGGGATATTGGTGGCAGTGGCATTGGTTTTTGATGTGGGTGTCTAAATCTCCAAGAGATGTCTTGTTTTCTCTGGACAGATGATTTGCAAAAAGGTCCCTCTTGGCCTGAAAAAAATGTAGAGGAAATCTCTACTTTGTTTATTTTTATTTTACTTTTTTCAACATATTTTGTTTAAAGGGTGGGGGTGACTTCTGTGGTACTTCTCGTCAGTGATAAAAATTCTGAGAACCCCAACTTTCTAGCCAAATGTTTTAGGAAGGGGGTTCTCTAGTTGTTATGGTAAACAAAGAGGTTAAAAAATCTTGGGAAAAGAACTCTGGAAAACTGTACCCCTGAGTTTGATTTTGAATCAACCCACATCTCTAACTTGTCCCTGAAATACACATGTGTGGAGCAGAGCTTTAGAAACAGCCCAGGCTTTGACAACTGAGCTGACAGAAAGGCTGATGCTGTCTGCAGGATGGGCCTGAGTGGGTCATTTGCTAAAACAACAACCACAGTGCAACAGAGAGATGGCAGAGAACCTTAAGATGGAACCTCACACAGCAGGATATCCAAATGCCCAGGATATAATCTGCAACAACTTCACACTCCAAGGGCCAGGCAAACCTGCCTTATCAGAAGTCAAATTAACTTTTCAAAAAATATTAGCAGTGAAATGTTTGATCCCTGAAATCTGCCCAAGAGCAGAGTGGAGTGAAGAGAGAACTCAGTGGATTTCAGAACATGTTTATAGGGAACATTCAGTTAGAACTACATTAAAAAAAATACAACAAGAAGACCTTCAAGCATCTACAGCATGCAGAGAATATTTGCTAAGCTATGAAGTGAAATGATAAAGTGGAAGTCTAGGAAACTGGAAACAGGATGAACAAGCAGGTCATCCCTGGTGTCCTGATCCCCCTTCTTCAGCAGGGCATCCCCAGTGTCCAGCCCTGAGATCCCCACACGAGACATCCCTGGTGCCCAAGGCTGTACTAGTCCTTTGTCCAGATCATGCCTGCCATGCAGGTGTACAAGTCCTCCAGAGTTTGTCTCTACCATGTTCTTTTTCAATACTATCTTTCCATTCCTTCTTCCCTGGTTTTTCCTGAGCCTTATGTTCAGGGGTTGAATTGAAGATGTATCAGTTGGCCTGAGCCTCCCACATTCACTGTTCTCTGAGTTTACACCAGTAATGGATCTCTGCAGTAGTCTTCATTTGTTACAAAAGAGGCTTTTCTAATGATGTGTGAAAGCTCCACTTGGCTGTGGGTGTAAGGATAAAGTATTTAGAAGACAGGTAGACACTCTATTGGTTTGGGAAAATGGGGACAAAAGGTTCTGCTCTAGGGCTGATGGCTTCTCCAACCACAAGTAGTGTGGCTAGGTTTACTTTTTAGCTTTCAGACACAAGAAAATATACACTAACCTTGATTTTTGAATCGGCCTTCACTTAGGATGACACACACCAGTTCCATTCCACTACACATTATAGGATTAAGTTTTTTATGACTGAGTAGTGTATATTGTGTCTATATACTATATTTTCTTTGGCCATTCATTTGTTGGTGAGCACCTATGAGATTTCATCCTGTAGTGATAGGGAGAGAGAGCAAGAGAGAAAGAGGGAGAGAGAGAGGTGGACAGGGCCTTTTATCCAGCCACACCTGGCCCACATGTAGGCAGGTGATGATGTTAAGCAATTACTAGGACCCTGAGGAGCCCCTGAAGTCAGGCTAGTGGGAACGCCTGTAGACTTACAGTGTCACCATAAACACAGATGTGCTAGTATGAACTGAGATAGCTCCATTGTATGGCAGACTTAATTTTTGTATTGTTTTGTTTTTTTGTTTTTGAGGAACTTCTGTTCAATAATGGCTGTAGGAATTTACATTTCTGTCAGCAGTTTAGAAGAGTTCTTTTTCTCTACACCCTTGACAAGAGTTTTGGTTTGAGGCAATAGCCATTCCAACTGGGGTAAGACAGTCTCTCACAATAGTTCTGATTTGCATCTCTCTGGTAGATAATGATATTGGTAAGTCTCCATATGCCTGTTGGCTATTTGCATTTCTTCTTTTTAAAAGTGTCTATTCAGATCATTTGCACATTTTTAATTGGGTTGTATTTTGAGTGGGTTTTTTTGTTGTTGTTGCTTATATATTCTTGACAGTTTTTTATTTCTTACTTAAGAAATAACTTTACATCCGGGGGCATGGTGGCACACACCTTTAATCCCAGCACTCAGAAGACAAAGGCAGGCAGATCTCTGAGAGTTTGAGGCCAGCCTGGTCTACAAAGAGAGTCCAGGACAGCCAGGGCTGTTATACAGAGAAACCCTGTCTCAAAAAACAAAACAAAAAACCCAACCCAACCCAAACCAAACAAAAAACAAAAAGAAATAACTTTATATCATTACCACATAGTTTCCTATATAACCTACTATATACATTTAAAACTTTCTGCCATCTATAGCTTTAATGATACATATATGAAGGTCCAAATATAATCTTTGTCGACTTGAGTTGTAGCATCATTTAATGAGTAAATTTCCTTTCTCAAATAATCTATAATAGCCCCCAGTCATAGAAGTTTCTCAGTCATGTGGAAGTCTACTTAATAAATCTCTTTTTCCAAGCCTTTCAATACTTTTCTATACCTACATCGACTCCAGTCTGTTTTCTAATGAGTCTCTCTCTGACAGCTGACATCCTTTCAAATCTTGCTCCTACTCACAGAATGGATGAGGCCAGAGAAGATTTGTGGAGGGCCTAAATAAATTGGTTTAGTTCTTGCCATGTGTTCCTTTTAAGTCATTCCCTTCTATCTCCCTTAGTTTAGTTTACAGCTGGGTGCATTCTCTTTATTGATATGGTGTAGGGACACTGACTTGGAAATGCTCTTAGCAGTGTGAAAAAAGAGCACACAGTCTCTCCTGTCAGCTATGCTGAAGTGCCTTCCAAGCCAGCCAGCGACAGCTGTTGTCAGTCCTTTGCCACACAATAGGCATCTTAGTCCAGTGCCCACAGCTATGGAATTCACTGTCACAGCAAATTTAACACATTCAAATTTCCATCTAATATCCTAGAGTGCCCTTTGCTTTGGAGAAGGGTGGTAAAAGGTCCTATTAACAGTTCCATCAAAAATAAAACAAACAACAACAAAATGAGTGTTTCTCCCTGAGAATCATTGCATCCAGAAATCTGGGATCTTCAGTGGAGTGCAAATTTGTAACAACAACAGTAGTTGTAAGACTCTCTCAGGCAATCAGAACCATTTTATTTTCCAAAATGCAAGGGACACCATCTGTATCAGTCAACATCTCAGCTAGAAACAGATGTCTCTCCCAAACTGTTAGAGAGAGTTATGGGATAGAGCAATTCACAATAGCAGTCAGATCTTGGATCAGGGGAACAAAGGATGCTCAAGTTCCCTGTGGTTGGTTACACCAGGAAGTGGTTGCAGGATTAAACTAGATGGATTAAGGAAAGAAGTAGTTTCCAAAACCCAGAGAGGATTTTCTCAGGAAAAAGCATCAGACAGGACATATGACACAGCTAGTCTGAGGTGATCTATCTCAGAGAAAAACTAAAGAATAATGTCCACTTGTACCTTCTCCCGCCCCCGGTCCTGTTCCCTCTGGTGAACCTGAGGAAGCCTTTGAATTTGGGAGCCTTTGTGTCAGCACCCAGAGTCACATAGCACAGAAGCGAGTGTGGAAAGTGGGTAGAAAGGTCAAAGGGGCAACAAAGGTGCCACCATCTGCCACTTTTGCCTTCATGTCCCCATTTGTCCTTGTCATGTGAGAGTTGACAATCCTTGTTGTGCTCACCTCTGCTTAGTCATCCTCATAAGAGCCCTGTGGGGATGGAGTTTGTTTTAGGGGACTTTTTGCAAAGTCATTTATCCAGAAATTATTCCAAGGCCATTGTTCTCCAGGTGATTGATTAAATAAAATGCCCTATGGAATTTTTTTTTAAACAAATTCAATTCAGGTTAAAAAAAAAAAACCCAAAGTTTTTTAGGTCTTATTATATGCTCCCTTTTGTATAACTTCGTTGTAGACAGTGTTTTCAGAAAAGGGAATAAATAATATATAGAGAATCTATATAACTTTGAAGAATTAAATATAGTACACAGTTTCCAAAAATGTGATAGTTGCTACATACTACAAAAGTACAAAGCATTGTAAGAAAGAAATGGATTATGCCTAGTAGGCTAAGGGAAATTTATTTCATTGTATTTTATTGGTTTTTTGAGACAGGGTTTCTCTGATTAGTCCTGGCTGTCCTAGATTCACTTTGTATACCCAGATGGCCTCAAACTCACAGCAATCACCTGCCTCTGCTTCCCAACTGCTGGGATTAAAGTTGTGTACCACCATGCCCAGCTTTTGTTGTTGTTGTTGTTGATTTGTTTGGGGTTTTTTGTTTTGTTTTGTTTTGTTTTTTTTGAGCCAACGGAATTTTTAAGTGAAGAGCTGAAAAATAAAAGTATAATAACCCAGTCTACAAGAAGATTAGGAGCAGTACTTATTTGAGGAGGGAGCAAGCATTTTTGCAGCATTAGGAAGGCATGAAACACCGCCCATTCTTGTAACTCTAAGAACTATGGTTTGTCTACAGCTTCAAGCCACGTGGTTCTACAGAAAGGTCTAGATGGGGAAGCCCTTGTTAGTTGGTGAGCACATTTGCCTTTACAAACCAAGAGGAAACTGTTGAAGAGTTCTGAGAAAGTGTAAAGACGAAAGTTAACCTGTAAACTCCGTTTTCCTGAGGACAAGTACTTCCTGAGATAGGTTCATATAACAAGTCACTTGTTTCCACTTCCTTAAACAAGTTTGGTTGACTTAGTTGCACTGCAGGTACTTGACCATAGGTAGGCAGGCAATACATAGGCACGAAGTACATCAGGATGTATGGTTGCCCCCAACTGGACAAAGGTGGGAAGTACGTAACCTTGTGGGTTGGGCCTTTATAGGCCCCTGACCAAGGTTGCTCCAGGGTTCTCTGGCAATCCCAGGATATAGACTTGGCCAGCTTCCAATTTCCTGGCCAGTATTAAATAAAGCTTGCTTTAATTGGTTAATTGTTGAACTGGTCTTTCTCCTCGCAATTTTCAGGTTGAACAGAAGATGCTAGGTGTAAGGGTTATGCAGAGAAAGGGTATACAGGCAGTAGGTGGGCCAAAAGAAAAACAAAATCACACCATGCAACAGACCTCACAGAAGAGATTTAATTGGGGGGAGCGCAGTGAAAATCCACCTCTGAGTGGGGAAGATTATATATATATATATATATATACTCTTGATATATCTATCTATCTAATTTCAGGAGGAATATATATATATATATAGGTAGATATATAGATATATGGATATGGAGAGAGAGAGGTAACACGCTATGATGGCATGTGGCATGAACTTTATAGGGGAAGTATGGAGCATGCACATACAGAACACACTCCACAGTGGTGCTGGTAGAAATATGTCCCATTGGCTTTTACTGCTGAGTATGGTTGAAGGCAGTGTGGGGATGGAGGAGCAGCTGGTTCTGGAATGTGGGTGCTTCTTCATTGACTAACAGTAACATTTAAAGTATTGTGTGTTAGAAATTTCACCCTTTAGTGGGAGAGATAATAGAGGTTAAATAGCGAGTGAGGCAATCAGTGGTGGCCTCTTGATTTGGGCATTTAAGAGTACTGAAAAGAAAAGGCATAGGAAAGAGAGATACTCAGGAGGCGTTAGCTTCATGGTTTCGAAACTGGTTGGATGAAAAGTGGAGAGTAAAGGTGGACTCTTAAATAGGTAATTGATGATGCCATTTATAAAGCTATAGAATAAAATATTAAAAATGGGTTTCATGGGAAAATATGATTTTGACTCAATCCAATATGTCATGGAAAAAATCTTGGACTATATGGGTCAGTGTATTTTTAAGAATGTTTGGTTGGTGATAGGGGTATGGATATCAGAGGAAGCTCAGAATCAAAGCCCCAGACTATGAAATCTGAATCCTGTGAGTAGTGGGCACAGCATTCACTGTTCTGAGTGGAGTTGGCAGTAAGAAGAGGGATACAACAGGCTGAAGTGAGCAGGGATGGAGGTGATGTTGCTAGGGTTTTGTGGTGGAGTACCTTAGCAGGTCGGGGCCAAGTTATGCCTCAAAGATCACACTATGCAACAGATCTTATGCAAGAGATTTATTGGCGAGAGAGCAGAGAAAGGCCTTCTCAGAAGAGGGAAAATAGACAGACAGAGACTTACAGAGGGAGATAAAAAAGACAGAGACAGACAGACAGATAGTGAGGGTTGGACAGACGACCGGGAGACAGAACGGGCATGATGGCAGGAAACTTTAGAAGGGTACTCTTATTGTGCTTGGTGGTTGGCGATGTCATAGCTGTGGCCACTGAGGCAGGCTCTGGGAGCACCTGGTTTCTAACAGATGTAGCCAGAAAGTCTAGATAATTCACCAAGAAAATGCAGTGAGAGGTAAAGAAATCCAATGGGTTTGAATGAAAGTTTACTGGATTTCAATACCTTGTACATATTAGCCACCAGAGCTCAAGACACATTGTGACTGCTGGGGAGAAAGACAGAAGGCCAGGGAGTGTGATGGGAAGAAAGCAACATGTGCTGGATCTTGTTCTAGGAGCTGACTCACACCCAGCATCTCCCCACACCCATCTTCTGCTTCTGGATCCTGACTTTCTGGTGGCGCCCGATGTATGTTTTTCTCTGAATCACAGTGGGCTGAGAAATAGCAACACAGGATTTATGACAAACTTGTCCCTGTGGGAAAAAAAAGATGTCAATGTGATTTTAGAAAGCATCTGGAGAGCAGTCACAGAATTTTAAAAAACTTGGGTCAACTTTCTTATGGCTAAAATAATGTTTCATTCTCTTTCCTTCTTACTTCCCATCCCCCCCCCCTTTCTCACTCTTTCTTTCTTTTCCAAGGTAATAAATAACTTTTCTTGTCTAAGGTGGCAACTCAGAGATTTTAAAAAAGACAGATTCCTTGGTCTTTAAGAAATTTTGCTTAACTTGGGTAGAGATGTAAAAAGTCTCACATTCCAAGTACAAAGCGCTACACTGCCCCAGTCCCTGCTCTCTCACCCCTTCAGTGAATCAGAATTTGCAGTTGTATTATTTGTCCTCAAGGCCTAAGAAGTGAGGAAGCCAGAGATGAATTAAGGAAATCTATTTTAATGAAAGGACATTGTGCATGAATACAAGAGTGTGAAGGCTGATTGTTTTACAGCAGCTGGAGGAAGAAAAGGAGGAGGGGTGGGAAGAAAGGAAGGAAGGAAGGAAGGAAGGAAGGAAGGAAGGAAGGAAGGAAGGAAGGAA
>CAJQZJ010005020.1:4065518-4116772 GCA_907164525.1 Lophiomys imhausi
GAAGGAAGGAAGGAAGGAAGGAAGGAAGGAAGGAAGGAAGGAAGGAAAGAAGGAAGGAAATAAAGAAGAAGAAAAAAGAAAGAAAACCAGCAGGAGTGGAGGGGAAATACCATTCACCCCACTGACGACATGAGACCTCCTCCGGTAGGCCAGATCTGCAGTCATGGAAAAGGTGGAGATTCAGTTACAGTATCTGATCCAATACTCTCAAATCCAGAACATCGGGACCTTTAGAGGTTCAAGAACGTAGTAACAATGGCACATGGGTTATTTTACGTGAATAAAACCTGAAATAAAGGTACATTTAGTAAGATCTGCTATGGAGAAGGGCTATTGACATATTTGCAAGTCCCCACACCCTCTTTAGTTGTTCTAGTTTATTTTCTGTTCTCTACAAAGTGACACTCTGGGTATATGCCACACACGGTTCTCTGCCTTCTCTTCTCCCACTACACATAACTGTAATAAGACCATCAAGATTGGCTCAGGCACTGTGCCATTGGGTCAAGGCTGGCTTGCGTTTTTTCTTCTAGATTCCTCTACCTCCTAGCGGTTATCTTGTCAAAGATTTGTTCATTGATGCTGTGATTAGCACTCCATTTCTTCTTGTATCTTCCACAGATTGTAAAATCCAGTCCCTCACTCCTCTAACAGTGTATCATCTCAAAGGCATTCTATGAACCTTTAACTCACTGAATGGTGTACTCAGAGAAAAGGCAAGAGTGTCTGTTAGTACTGAAAGTTTGCTCCTGCCTTTCCTTTCTAGTCTGTTTCTTTGCATTGTTCTGGAAGAACCATTCACTTCTGTCTGTGGACACTTGGCCCTTCTTCCCCAGAACTGATATTCCTTGAGCTCACCAAGATATCTGTGTTTTCAGAGCTGGAGGCCACATAGCCCACATTGTAACCTCTCTTTTATTCCAAGGTACCACAGACTGAACATAGGCCAGTGAGCTGGATACCAGTCTGGGAGCCCATGGAATGCTTTCCGGAGCTGTGTGGAAAGAACATGATGCCACCTGGCTATGTTACCCACTGCAAGGACATAAGGTAGGTAAGAAGTGTGTGGTACATGCCACTGTTAAACATTAGGCTCTGCCTCTCTGCATCCGGGGATTGTCCAGCATCATGTTTTAACACTCTAGACTAAGAGTCTCCAAACATTTCCTGTGACTCCCCCTGCACTCTTACTTAAAGGTTTCATATATTTTCCTTTTTTTCAATTACTTCACTTAAAATTTCGAGTTCTACCAATCTATTCATTGTTTTGAATTGAAGAGCTCATTTGGAAAAAATCTTACCTCTGCTCTCAGTATTAAGCAGGTGATCCTAGATTGGGTTGGGGTTGTCCTCCAATATCACTGGCTTCAAGAATCCATTGAGGAGGCAAAATATTTTTGTTTGTATTGGTTATATCTGTTGATATTGAAAATTACAATTGAAAAATCACAGAGGTATTGGTTAACTTTAAAGAAGCAGTAAATGTGTTGCACACTTATAGCAATGGCCTTTTAAGACTTTTCTAAAACAACGAGTGAGAAATGTGACATTGTCTTACATAGCCTACAGTTATCTAATGTCAGACTTAAGAGAAATAACATAGATCCCCTAGCTAGTTCTGCAATCTGACTCTGAAGAATATGTTATTTGTAGTCTATGAAGAAAATATAACCTCACTCAGACAAGGAGTTGGATAAGGATTACAAATGCTTTACATTACTTCTTAGATAATTTACAATCCTTTTACAATAATTATGGGTATCCTTTGATACTACCCCAAAACTTGGCTGGTGGTAATTTCTCCCAGGTTAGTTGTAATTAGAAATATGAAGCCACAAGGATAAGATCCTTGCACTCAGCTGCAAGATAATTTATTGGTATCTTTTTTTCTTTTGAAGGGATTGTTTTGCTCATATATAATTTTATAACACTATGTACTGGCCATGTGGAAAATATCAGTGAACTGAATTATGTAGATCTTCCAAATGTTGACTTATTTCATTATACAATGTCAAAAAAATCACATTCCTTATTATCACCATCAATCTCATCCCAGAAGTCTGCATTTGTACAATGTTGAGCTCATGATGGCAGATGCAAGTTTTCCAAGACTTAAGCTTTTGCTTGAGAGCTTGGATTGAATCATCGTCAAATATACTATAAGCTGTTTTCCTTGAAATGACAGTATCTTTTGGTTCATTTCTTGAGAAAAAGTATATGGCATGTGTTCAGTTCTAAACAGCCGGAAGTTTGTAGTTGTTCAAGCAACAATATTAGTGCTTCCATCACTCCATCAACAGTATTTTAATGAGAAGTTGACATTTACTTTTGTTGTTAAACCACAGGTACACTGTGTTAAACAGCACCATTAGTAATGCATTTGGTGTCCTTGCCACTCAAGCACCAACAATTGGCTCCACTATGGTTTTAGACTATTAGTCTGGTTCATTTGGTATCCACAAAACTATTGACAAGATGGGTAAAGAAATAACTTCATTCCATCCTTGTAAAAGTAGCCTTTACCAAAGGGCTGGAGAAATGGCTCAATGATAAGAGCACTGGTTGCTCTCCAGAGGATCTGGGTTCAATTCTCACTACTCACATGGCATTGGTTATGGGACAGCTCACAGCTGTCTATAACTCTAGTTACAGGGGATCTGATACCCTCATACCTATTTACATAAAATAAAAATTTAAAAACAGAATAGTCTTTACCTTATGTAGCCTTTGATGGACATCCCCAGAGCAATGCATCATATTTTGGAAGAAATATTGCCATTTTTTTTTGTTTTGTTTTAAGAGACGGTGTAGCTTCAACTGTTGGAGAGAATTTTTTTTTCTCTGTTTGACAATGACCATGACTTCTTTTCCAAATGACATCTACCCAGTATGTAATTGGTGACTACATCCAAGTAAACATGTGGAAAATGAGTGCAAGTGGGTGTGTTGGCTCCAAGGGAGTTGGTTGTTTGGGAGATGATGAGAATGTGCAGTTCTGGAAGAGATTCAGTTCTAGGAGCGTGTATTTCTGGTCTTCAAAAGATTACCACATACATGCTGTCATACAATTTATAATGTGCCTGAGGGAGGTGGCTTAATGTAGAAAAGAAATAGCTGTTGCACTCAGCGAACTTGAAGGCCAATGCCAGCTTAGCTGCTACTATCTATGTGGCCTCTGTTGTGTTTCTTTGCTAAGCAAGCCTTAATCATCATAGCTATGAATGAAGGTGCTGGACATTTGAAGGCAGGGACACTGCATAGATACTATGATGAGCCAAATAACTCTGGACCTCAGGTGCAGGGAGTGCTGTTAAAGATAGCTCTTTTAGCCTCAGCTCTTTCTATCCCTGTCATACCTCCTCTCCAGAGACAATCTTTCTCATCCAGACTACGTATATGTAAGGAAGGAAGAACCAATCCCATATTTCTGTAAAGGGTCAACTGAGGTCGTTTTGGGAACTCAGCTTCTCACACTGCTGAACTCGACATCTTTTTCCCCATTTCTGCATATCCCACCAATGAATGGTGCCAATTCTCCTGAAAAAGCCCTACATTGTGCAGATTTTCAACTCAGTCTGGTTTCTGCTGAACTCAACTGTAAGCAGATGTTTTTATTAATCCTATAGTTAGTGTTTGTGGACCTCCATGTGGGTGCTGGGAACTAAACCAGGTCCTCTGGAAGAGCATCTGGACTGAGCCATCTCTCTAGCCCCAGGAAGAGGCTTAGAGGGCAACATTCACCTACTCTGCAAGATAATAATGAACAGGAACCTTGGGAGCTTACACATCTCTGGTGGATAATTATATGGTAAGGGCTCTGGAACCATTAACTTGGGCACGAGTCTCAACCCTGTCACTTACTTTCTAGCACCCAGCAACTTATGTTATACCTCTGTGGTTCGGTCCCCCTCCCACCCCTCATCCCCTGCCATCTTTAAAATAGAGCAAACCTATCTACTTTGAAAGGCTGCTCTGAAGAGTAAATGAGTTACAAACTAGAAGATGGGAAGTTGAAAGTCACTAGAAAGTGGGAAGTTGGAGAAGCACCCAAAAATTATAACAATACAGTTGTGTGATTTGAATAGACACAGCATTAGCATGCCCAGAGAAAACAGAGCTCCTTACAGCCACATGGGAGCAAGCAACAAAGTCTGCAGAAATTACATTTTAGAAACTGCCACAAATAATTCTTGGCTTTTCAAGGAGGACTGTCCTGGAGAGGATGGTGCTTGGGAAGCTCAGGGACAGCCTCAACAAGGATTTCTGATCTTATTGATTCCTTTGAAAAAAAGGTAGGAAAAGCCCCAGCCGTTACTCCATCTCTGGAGAGAGAGACTGGGCCTCCACCCAAACAGGAATATAGCCCATCTCCACCCTGTTCGAGTTTAGAGGAACTTGGATCTGCTTCTTCCAATGACATAGGGAGATTTATTTTTTATTGACACATTTTTGTAAGCTATCCCAAATTCTTTGTGGAAAGAGGAGAGATATTGACCACATAAACAAAACAATGGAATGAAGTACAAAAAATAAAGCAGCCAAAGAAAGGATTTATCCAGGGCCACTTTTTGCCTCATTGCGTATTTTGCATCTTAATTAGGCTGAGAGCCTGGGGCAGCGCATACCCTGTAAATGGCCAAACACAACTTGACCCTTCTGATGTGTTCTACCCACAAATAGCCAAAGAACAAAATTTTCTGATATGACATTCTTTTTCTTCTTCTACTTTTTTTTTTTCTGGCACATAATTTTTATGGACTTGTCAAGGACAAAGGCGGCAAGGCTTGCTCAGGCTCATGGGAACAAGTGGTATTTGCGATGCACCTGGCTCTGTCTCCTACTGGGGCCCAGCATCCTACACAGGGCTGGACATTTTCAATCACACACTCTGGGCTGTGTCTGCAGCATTAAGCCGATGAGCCTTCTCCATTCATTCCATGACATTTGGCATTTGACTCTGTCCCCAAATGTGGAGAGAACAAACTGGTAGAATCAGTTGAAATAAAGCTCTATCAGAAGCAACTGGGCTCGTCTTATCCAAAGCCAACAACACGAGCAAACAGAATGGCTTGAGTCCAAGCCCGCTGCATTAACAGATGAGAAGGGAATTATCAGTGGAGAGCTACAACCGAGCACCGTGTGGATGGGTAACAGAAGTCCTCAGCCAGAGGGACAGATCACACACCGGCACTGCCTTGGCTCACGGCCCTGAACAAATACATAGCAATCCACGCTAGGGAAAATTCCATGCAGCAGCAAAAGCAGGAACATCCTGAAGCTGATGGCCATATATTCCAAGAAAAACATCCAATGAACCAAACCCCAAACAACACAGACCTCAGAAACGTAAATAAAAATTAACTGAAAAAGGAAACCTTCAGAGCCTTGGGAAGGAACACAACGGATTAAGTGACCACAAAACACTAAAACACCAACTAGTTATTTACCCATTGCGCTGTGGTAAATACAAGGCCCGTACGTCTCCAAGAAGTTATTTCTGGGCGCCAACGACTTAGCAGATGGGCCAGCTGAGAAGCTGGAGTCTCTTTTCCTCAGAGGGCAAGTGCCATTTATAATGGGCCTGAGAAGCAAAAGGAAGTTCCTTTGATGCCTCTAGCCCTCCAGCTATTTATAAGGTTGAGTGAGACACAGAGGGTGGGAAAAGCCGTGGGCTTGAAGTCAGGGTACTTGGCTGTACATTTCTTACACAGCCGCTTACCAGTTCTCTGTCTGATTAGCTTTGAGTTTCATGTTTCTGTTGGAGACATGAACACTGGGTAGCTATCATTTCTTCTTCACACATTCCTAATCTATCAACGTATTAAATGAAAAGAAAAAAGGGGATGTTGAGATTCTGCATTAGAAGCGAAGCACAGAACAGTAGCTTGCCACTATTACGGTGGCTTTCCCCTATGGTGTTGATGTCACTCACCTAAGAGCATAGGAGAAAAGCTTCCGGCTACTAAAAGTGAATTTCCTGGTGGCTGACTTATGCTTTTCTGAGAACCTATGTCAGCCAGTTTATATACAGTCTGTAAGGATTCATTCTCTTGGGTTGATCCCATAAGCCGAATTTAAATTTTTCTTGGGGACTTAGAATAAAAGCCCTGTGTATTTTCTGTTGTACAAAACACCTTAGTGCCAGATATGTCCATCTCCTCTCCTTCTGTGGGCTCAGGAACAGCCTCTTTGCTGCCTATCCTAACAGCACTTCCTTGCTCTATTTCAGTGGTTCTTAACCTGTGGACCATGACCCCTTTGGGGGTCGAATGGCCCTTTCACCAGGGTCACATATCAGATATTCTGCATATCTGATAGCCATATTATGATTTATAATACTAGAAAAATTACAGTTATGAAGTAACAATGAAAAGATTTTTGTGGTTGGGGGTCACCACAGCATGAGGAACTGTTTTAAAAGGTCACAGCATTAGGATGGTTGAGTATATTTGATTGGCTCATTGATTTCTAATTCACTCAACACCAAAATTGATAGGAAAGAGTGCTAGCTGTAATCTGAATTACACGATCTCTATTAAGAATCTGCACAACAATAAGAGGAGCTCATGAAGGAACTTTCAGAGCAAGATGGTAGAGTCAGAGATGTTTGTGATTTGAGCTAGGAATGAAGGGGGTGTTAGAAAGTTGGCCTGAGGGTGAGCTTGTGGTGCTGGCATTAGGGATGCTATGGGTATATGGAGTTCACTCACCTATCTCTGCCATTTGATGTAGATGGAGCACAGCGTGCTCTGTACTCTGTAACTTGTACCCAGAAGAGAGCAGAGCCTCATCCAGGAGGATTCACCTTAAAGGCAGGGAGATATTTTGAAGATCTATGTGAGGATCTGTATATGCTTGTCCACACGGAGTAACTTAAGTTGTTTTGAATAAGCCCAATTCCCTGTTTAGCCTGGAGTCATTCTGATCAGCAAAATTAGGTGACTTTTGGGTGTTGTTTCCTCTCTGAATTGGCCCACAGCTTTGCTAATTTTTCCTAAACAAACCTGATCAATTATCACAGGTTCTCAACATCATGGGAGTGTGATAAATTGAGAGGTGACCTTGGTGGTGTTTGGGGAAGGGAGGATTGGTCCCTGATGCCAGCCTGAAGATGCTTGTTGGCCAAATTTTTATAAGTCTTCAAAATGAGGAAAAATATAAAGGGGCAGTAACAAAGTTTTACAAAGTTAATTTATCCAATTTTAAGAATACCTCATGGTCTTATGAAAATGTGCCCTTCAGTCTTTTCTGATAGTATTTGCCTTCAATTTATAATTATTATAATGATGAGTGGTGGCTATTTAAGCAAATATACTTATGAAATAAAAATCAGACCATGTCGTGCTAGTTTCCTGCTTCATGGTTATTCTGTTGGTTTAATTTATGAACTTTAAAAGTTTAAGATCTTCAGGTATATACTAGTACCCGTGTTTTCAGATTGGGGAGCTGAGACCACAAGAAAACTGCCGAAGTTCAAAGGACTTGGAGGTTGGGAAGCCAAGACCCTCTTGAGAATTCCTTCAGCTCCAAAGATGTCTGCTCTGCTGGATGGAAGGTTAATGCCAGTATTTATTCTGTTGAATGAAAAAAAAAAAAAAAAGAAAGAAAGAAAGAAAAGAAAAGAAGCAAACTCTTGGTCGGGAGCATCAGTGTGCCAGGCTGCAGTGTTTCACATGTGTTACCTTGCTTATTCAAGCCTTAAAGGGAGCACAGAGCTAAATGCACATGGTGCGGAAGAAACTTCAGTTCCAAAGTATGGGCTAGCTCTATGACTCAGATCCGTCAAACCACAGTACTGCCTACATGTGTGTCATTCACCAGTCAACTGTCTTCCCAGTGCAGAGCGCTAATGCAGTTGAAAGGTTTTTACCAAATCATAAGTGATGTACACTCTAAAGCCATTTATCTGACACCATTTGTGAGACTAGTCACTGTCTCTGTTCTGTAGATGTGAAATTGAAGAATGAAAGCTTTAAACGTCTTACCTCCAATCATATACTTGGCGTGTTGTTACACTGCAATTGGAATTTTGACTCCCAGCCTCTTCCCCTTTTCGGTACTCTCCTAAAAAGAGCTTTTTGTCTTTGTGGAGAAAAGATGGTGGTACAACCAGAGAGACCTTAACCTGCCAAGAATTGTGGCCAACATGCCATGGTTGTTACCTTGCGAAAGCAGGAGTAAAAGAAGAGTTGATGGAGACACCAGGCATGAAAGGGTTGTAAGTTCTGGGCTTTGCAACAATAAGCCTCTCTCCTCCAGATGATTTTAATAACCCTCGGCACATGTGTTCTAACCCCTTGATGCTGTACAATATGTGTAACCAAATAAAAGGTCTTTCCAGATTCGGAGATTTACTGTTTGTGATGGGAAAAGGCCAACCAGATGACATCATTTATATTCTAAATATGATCTTCTGCCAAGGCTGGTGATGTTAAGCTGCAGAAATTGATCCTCAACATTGTTCTATGAAGCAAAAAGGGGAGGGGGAGGTCTTGGCCTGGATGGTGTCTTTTTTAAAAAAAATTATCTGAATATGAAATCTGCTTTAATATACTTCTACCCAGGATTTCGTATACTAAACATGTAGGCTGTGTAGGGAGGGAGAGTTACCTTTTGTTGTTGTAGCATGAATTCTGTGGAGGGCATTGGTCTGAACTGATTACCTTCAGTCGTGTGTGTGTGTGTGTGTGTGTGTGTGTGTGTGTGTGTGTACCCCTTATGACCCTGAAGCACAGGTACCTTAGGTACCACTTCAGTTCTAAAGGTAGATCATGATAATGTCAGCCAGGAAGAGCATGGTGTTTCCCCCAGTGACCAAGGGTCCAGGAGTGACCTGTGAGTACAATGAAACAAAGAATGGGTCTTAGCTCTGTGCTTGAGGACAAAATTCCATTCCCTCTCCAATGTGTGAAAACAAAGAAGAGAAGCAGATGATCCTGACTGTCACTGGTTTCCAGATTTTGGTGTAAGCGGGACCAGATTTAGGATTAGAGCCGTGCTGAGGATGGGCAAAGGGAGGGGTGGACATATTCTAAGTGATAGTTGAAACGCTGAATTGCTGTGCTTTCCACATCTGGGGACTTCCTCTTAGGTAGATATCATATTTCCTTATTTTGAAGCCCTGTTGAGTTTCCATTGCTTGCAGAGGAAACATCCAAAGAGATCAGTCCTGGTAACATTTGCCTCCTAGAGGGTCTATTGGTTTCCTAAACCAAAATACTCATGATCTTTTCTGAGATGAGGGATAGTAACTTTGTGTTGAATGGTTTGATGTGTGTATCAGTATCCACACTCAATGTGATATTCTTAACAAAAACTAGTCACAGCCCTCCCTGCTTATTGGTCTGGCCGGGCTCCCAACACTCTGTAAGCTGCATCTCTAGCCTTGCTCTCCAGCCTTCTTCTCTGGCCCCTCTGCCATCTTCTCATTGATCTGGTGTGCCATTCTTCCTTTCACCCTGATCTTGCCTGTGCTTTCTTTGCACTGTTAGTGACCAGCTCCTTTCTCACACCTTCCATCGAGCCTTGTCTTCACTGGTCCCCTTGTCTTCACTGGTCCCCTTGTCTTCACTGGTCCCCTTGTCTTCACTGGCCCTTCTAATAATTCTTTACCAGCCATTTATTCCTTGTCAGAGTATATGGAAATGCCAGTTCATCCCTGTTGGCTGCGGGCTCCATAAACGTAAACAAAAAAATCTGTTTTGTTCACAGTTTTATCCCCAGGGCTTAACACATAGTTGGTATTATGTAAAATATCTGTTGAAGGAATGACAAATCAATTGCTGATGAATGCTCAAGTATCCTCCCTTGCACAGGGCCCAATGGCTTTAGAAGTTTTATATGATCTGGCCCTCACTTCATGTCCAGTCCCGTTCCTGTCACTCACTCTGAATCCACTTTAAGGTGCACTGACTCCAGCATTCCTGCTCCATCAACTCTCAGGGCTGGCTGCAGTGAGATGGAAGTGGCCACTCTTGTGTGGTTGTGCTTTGTAACACTAGATGCTGCCAAGAATTCGTGACACAAGGAAAAGTTGGTTTGAGTTCCACTCAAATGTCTTCTCTTCTCTGCCATGTGGAATTGGAATTAACCTGTCGTCTAAAACATGGGAGTGAGCTGTCCCAATGGCGCTGTGGTGTGGCATAGAAGGAATGAATGAGATTTTAGTTGGCATGATACATCACATGCCAAGTTGTTGGAATCAATATCTTTGTTCAATGGTGTAAAATTCTATCTCAGAATTAACCACCAGTGTAATTCTAAATTGCTGATTTGGAAAAGTAAAACACTAAAGTTGTATATTAATCTAGACTTCAGAAGCAGAAAGTGTCTGAGGAGGATGAAATGGTCTTTTTTAGGTCTCTATTCTCTCTCTCTCTCTTTAAGTTTATAGTGTCTAGGGCAAGCTAGAGTGCCTTATGGTATTGATTGGAGAACTTCTGAGGAAATTCTTTGGTTCAGCTAAAATGAACTTTTTATTATGGCTGAATCTGCAGTTTCCAGTAGGTATCTGAACTGTGGCAGCCTCAGGAACAACTGTAGAGCCCACAAGGACAGTCCTTCACAGTCCTGTGAGAGCACCACAGCAGGTTCTCTTCTAAGATGCTGCTGGGCAGGAGGGGTAGACACTGGAAGCTTCTAAGCTTTGGGAAATCATGCTAAGTCAGTGGTTTTCCACCTTCCTAATGCTGAGACCCTGTAATACAGCTCCTCATGTTGTGGTGATCCTGAACTATAAAATTGCTACTTTATAACTGTAATTTTGCTACTGTTATGAATCATAATGTAAATATTTGATATGCAGGATATCTGATATGTGACCCCTGTGAAAGGGTCATTCAGTCCCAAAGGGATGGCAACCCATAGGTGGAGAATCACTGTTCTAAGATTATAGTATGAGCCTTCTGGGCTCTTGTCCTTAATGAAGGTCACTTTAGGGTGCCCGATTTTGTGTGCTCTGGGTTTTCTGCTATTTAGGACAGTTCATTGATTCAGAAGCTAACTTTTCCAGAGAATTCTTGGAAGGTTAAAAGAGGGGAAGGATATGTATCTAAGTAGGACTTCCTCCAATTAAATGTCTTCATTGTTGAGGAGTATGAAAAAAAAGTATGTTTTAGAACTAGAAACTATATTTGAATCTTGTCTCATCCACTACTTGGATTTTATAATTTAGGACCCTCCAAGTAACCACTTGAATTGTAGGTTTCTAATTTATAAAACGCATGATGGCCATCTTACAGATTGTTTTAATTTTTCTTGATAATGCAATGATATCCTGAATGCAAAAATCTAGCTGTGTGCAGCAGTGTTTACAAGGCGTAAAACAAGTAAAACAAAGAGAACTTGTTGCTAATACTTTGTCATTACTAGAAAGTAAATGTTATAAATTAACTCTAATCATCTCAGTGTGAGGTATGAGGACAATTACTTTTATCTGATTAATAATCCACAGGAGAGAAAAGGAAAGTTACAATCTATACAGTTTCAGAAACACAACCACTTTACAATTAAGCCTTCCTACTAGCTCTAGTCATAATGGGTGTGTTCCACATAAAGTCTTCAGTGTTAAAATTTGGATCACTTTCTTCATTGTGGATAAAATGCAGCCAGGGGAGAGGTGGGAAGAATGGGAGGAGGGTTAAGAGTAGGTTCTCATGAAAATAAGTATAAGGGGCTGATGAGAATGAGGGGTGTTAATGATGTTCCAGGTTTCACTTTCCTTCTTTGTAATATAGTATTACTGGCCTCTAACTAGGCTGCCCAATTATTTGTATTTTCTTTATGGTACTTGCTACCCAAGGTGAGGAAAGATTTTTTAAAAATAGAGAGGTGGAGGAACAATCACTATTGCTAAGGCATAGGAAGTGGTGAGGTAAAATGACTAATTTTTTTAAAATGTCATTGTTTAAGATTCCTTCTAGCAATATTCCTTCTTTTCTGCTTCATATTTTTTTCATTTTTTAATTAATTAAAACTGACAAATAATGAAGCCCTTGAAAAGGAACTGCTCATCTCAACAAATATTGATAGAACAGTTATTGTCCCGAGTGTTAGGAGTATGAAGAGTTCTGGAATACAGTCCATGGCTTCACTGAGTCTGACAGTCTGCTGGAATGAGTGGACAGAGACCACACATGGGAGTGTCAGTACAATGTTGTGAGTTGTGTAATGCAGGCAGCCAGGGGTTGTGGAAGCTCTGAGGAAGCAATCTGGTGGCAGATGCCAGGTAAGATTTCTCTAAGACGATACTTGCGCTGAGATTTGATGTGTATCTAGAATTATCTCTACAGAGGGACCTGAAAGACTGTCTTGGGCTCAGTCCTCTGAGTTGTTCCTTCACGGAAACATGGAAATCATTCCAAATCACTGGCATAGGGTGGTTTACTTTGGACATGCTCATCACTAAGTACATATTTTTCTAGGATTTGTGAGGAGATGAGTTTCCATGTGTGCTCTGCTTCAGCATGCCTCCTCCCTCGGGGTGTTTATTTACTCCACAGCCCAGCAGGGTGTCACAGCTGGAGGCAGCTGGTGGTAAATAAATAGCTTCTATTACCCAATCCCATCAGCATCTTCCACCCCGTTTTAGAGAACACAGTGTCAGCCCATAGGTTCTTCCACTCGGCATTCGTCACGGTGGGAAAGCCCTGAGGAGCTTTGAGAGTTTTACCTTTTAAAAATGAAATGTAGAGTAAAGTAAAGGAAGATTTAGGGGACCATGGAATTCAAACTCTAAGAAGTCCACCCTTCCTACAAAACCCCAGCCAGTCTCCTTGATAGGAAGAAAGACACAAAGGAACATAAGTCAAGATTTCCATACGGCAGTAGACTCTGATGGCAATTCCGAGGTGACTTGGCTAAGCACAGCCCAGTTGAGACTCTCAGGCTGTGTGCCCTCCCTTCACAAGCCTTATCTCATTTGGTGATTCCTCTCAGGGTTGCGAAAAACCATAACGAATGCATACAGGGTGTACACATACTTGCTCTTTGCCCGAGTGCCATTGTGGGGGAAATTCTGATACAGACTCGCAATTTGACCTGACTTCATCATTCTACACAAAGGACAGGGTGAGCTATTCACCATCATCATAGCCCAGCAGATCCAAGTCTTTAAGACCTCGTCCATCTCTCTGTTCCATCTGAAAGCAGGGGTCTGGTATGGGAAGGGCACAGAGCCCACATAAGCTAACTCTTAGAGGAGAGGAACAAGTCTTATACTCCCAACTTAACAAATTTCACTCTGAAGAGTAGGCAGAAGGCAAATATCTGAAAGTAGACGCAGTACTATCTTTTGAGATAGTTAATGGCTGCAAAAAGTCTAAGTATTTGTCTGAAGGAGGAAAAATTGAGTAGTACCTAGAGTTTTCGTGAGACTCTATTTTTTAAAAAATATATAATATATATATTATACATATATAATCTGTTTTCATTTTTATACGTTTATTAATTCAAGTTACATCTCAAGCACAGCCTCCTCCCTCCTCCCCTCCGGGTCCCACTCTGCCACCCTCTACCCACTCTCCCACCTATCCTACTCCTCTGGTGTGGGGGCCCCCACATATCAGCCCCCCTCAGTTCATCGAGACTCTCTCTCAGATTACTAGTCTATAGTCCTGTTGTGCTGTGCAGGGATTTAAACAAAGGTGGTATAAAATAGCTTTCACCATGCCCCAGCTCTTTTTTTTTTTTTCCTTTTTTTGGAAATAGAAATAGAGTAGATGGAGAATCTATAAAAATAGATAGAAGGTTAGATTGTAGCATAGCATAGAGGATGCCTTCTTCCATTTAGGCCAAGGGATTAGACTGCCTACTCACTGTGCTAAGGGCTTTCAGATCATAGAATATCACAACACTCAGAATCATACAGGCTCATTTAGCCTTTCCTTGCAAGCTGCAGCATCACATCGTGACAAAAACCCTCACAAATGTCCCAAACAAGGACTCTGTGTGCCACCTGCAGGCTCCCTTGTCACCTTGTTCGTCTTCTTGCTATAACTATACCACAGCCTAGTGTTCCAGTCTTGCCTCTAACATTGGAGGAAAAGGCCAGTCTCTCCAATCCTACTTCTTTATTCCCATAAAGTGGGAATAATAATCCCTATTTTTTGGAGGGAAGAGGGCTTGCTGGGATTAAGTTGGATAATAATATCTGTACTTCTTGGCATTGAACAACCATTCAGTACAGTATAGTAACTTTTGTTTGTTGTATTTACTTTATCTCAGAGTTTAATACTCAAATCTGTCCACTTCAGGGATAATTTGAATTGTGCCTGTTATGTGTTTGAAATGTTTTAGGATACCTTACCTACTTGGTAAATCTGCAACAACAACACACACAGTTTTTAAGCATTTGACCTTTTAAAAAAACTTTTCCATAAAAACAAACCCTTGCTGTATATGGATATGAGAGCTGTTTGATCTTTCCTGTTTTCCTTATTGGCTAATGCCGTCCTTGTTTTGGTTTGACAAGGAGCCACAAGGGTTCTGTGGACTTCCTGGCCATAGCTTCTTCCTGTCAGCAGTGGGCCTACTGGGTGCTCTCACTGCTGACAACTAAGCTTGCCTTGAGGTCTAAGATGATCCAGCCTCAACCCTTACTTCCCTGCTTTTCCCAGCATGGCTGTAGTTTTTAGGATTTGTCATCACCTCTAATTTTTCTTTCCCTGATAGGCACTGTGGTTGTTTCTACCTATTCTCTATTCTCTATTCTGTGTCATTGTCTTTTGATTTCCATATGAAAGAAGCTCATAAAGTTTGTATTTGCAGTACTTTTACTGAAGATCGAAACAGATGCAGAGAAGAAATTCACATTGAAGGATGGCAAGCAATTTCAACTCTTGTCCTGACGTTCTAGTTGATCAGCCCTTTGTTTAGCAAATATTCATGTTCCAACTATTCCTTGTTTTAACCAATGGAATGTCATCAGACAGAACACAAGCAGAGGATAAAAATGTGCTTTCAGGACAGTCTTCTTGAAATTCTGCTATTGCCAAAATAAAAATGTGAATCACATGGCTAATTCATCCCAAAGGATGAGGGTCTGGTCAGCAGAACCACAGATGCATGGGTATGGAATCATTGCTTATTTTTTTAAGTTTTGGGGTCATTTGTTTTGCAGCATTGTCTGACAAACACAAAACCTCACTTTTCCTAAACATCTATGACAACTTTAGCATTGGAAGTTTTGACTTCAATGGTTCTGCTGAGAGGAAGTCTCACAACCTTCCACTAACTGCTCATTATTTTCCTTCCTTAACACAAAAGGTCTCTCCGTCTGGTACCTCTAAGTACATATTAATTTGAGTGCGAGAAATAGTACATCTCTCATCTGATGACATAGCTTCTGGTTGGACATACTCCAAAGTAGTATTTTCATTTCAAGCTGCTTGAAAGAATTTTAATGCACAGGAAGACACCCGGGTAATTCTTGTGTTACCTGTGGAACTAATAGCATTCCTACATATGCGTCATCTGCTCCTGCCTCTGCCCAGCACCCCACATGTCAGACATGGATGCCTGTGGGAGAACTGTAGTAGTGTTTCTAAGAGGCAGCCAAGTTTTGATGATCTGAACTCAATGAGGTCATAGTTTTGCTTAGTGTTCATCCTGACGTGGTGTTCAAAGTGCTTGGATGGGTGGCCATCAGAAAGAACTGTAAGACCTTTTACTATGTTCTGACCCTCTTCTGGCCTTTAAAGAAAATTATGCAGCCTAGTGTATGTGTAGTTCTAGATCCTTTTGGATTCATCCTCCACTCTTCCAAATTCTGTCATTGATTTAGGACCCAGCATGTGCTTACCTCTTGATCCTTCCATTCCAGGTCTCTCAGCATACTGCATCTTTCTCATAAGTTCAATGACACAAGGTTCCCATACTCCAGCACAGTGGCCCAGTTTTATCAATTAGAGTTGTAAGACAGGGCTAACTTGGATTTTTTTTTCTAAACACTCAGGGCATCAAGGAAGGTTGAGGAAACTATCAATTCTGGTCCCTAAGTCTGACACTATTATCTTCTCCTGGGGCCCTGGGATCAGCCTTTGTCCTGCTTCTCTTGATTCTCAGCATTTCCAAGAACCCTTACCTGGATTTATGACATGAATATTGGTCTCTCTGTAGAGTTTTCCACTCCCTGTTGTTTCTCCACAATCTCACCACACCATTTGTGTGGAGTTGCTCTCTATCATGGGTACACCAGGTACTAGGCTGTGGGGTGTCATTTTGCCTTTTTATGGAGTTATTGTTGGCACTCAGTACTGAAGGGTCTCTCAGTGTGAATAGCACTGAAGTCTTTGCATGTCTCTAGGGCTAAGGTTATGATGGTGTCCCTTCCACATGTAAACTTGAAATGACACTCATAAAGCATAGAACTGACAGGCAGAGAGAAATTGAAAGTAGTTCTTGCCTCAGTTGCTGATGAGAACATTCAGGGTAAGCCTATTAGAGCCATATTGTTCTATTTAGAGCCTGAGTCAGTCATTAATGTATTCAGGAATTCACTAGATATTGCTCATTTGACAATATTCTAAGCCAAGTTTAATTGGCTGTTGTTAGAGAGCCCAGTGTTGGTTCGTCAAGCTGTCTTGTGCAAGCCTCTCATCCCTGTCTCCTATATTACTTGTTATACAACTGTGTACTATAGAGTTTCTCTTCCCACATTCTTCAAGGTGCTAAAGAGAAAGGACTCTTTTTCTTGCATCTTCTCTTCCAAGAGGAGGCATTGACTGAGCCAAGTCTTCCAGCAGCTGATTGACTTGTGCCTTTTGAATGTGACTATCTCAATTCTCTTCATTCCCTTCTTTAAAACTAAATGCATCTGATACACATATTTTTACCACAGCTATGGTGCTTGGGGGAAAGGGATGCCTGTGGAGAGAGCTTCCAGGGGTCTCTGGAATGCTAAGGAGCTGTAAGAGATCAGTTGGTATGAGTCATGGAGGAAAAGGTGCCACTATGGGATATGAGACCTGCCAAGGAAAATAACAATAAAATAAACCTCTGGCCTTTGTATACCACTCCAAGGTTTATAAAGTTTCTATGCAATTTTGTAAATCCAACCTCACTGAAGACAAGTTTACATGATCTTAATATTACTGTTATTTTACAAATGAGAAATGGATTGCTTAACTGATTCCTAAGTTACTCAAACAATATTAAAACTTGACTGGCTCAATGATTATTTCAAATGATACTATATATGAGATCCACATTGGAATTTGGCTAATTTCACATCATAAGCTTTTTTTTTTTTTTTTTAAGGCAATTTTCAGCAGGGCATAGTCCCATCATTCCAGAGACAGAGGCATGGGCATCTCTGTGAGTTCAAGTCCAGTCTGATCTATATAGCACATTCAAATATATGAGCCTATGGGACTGTTCTCATTCAAACCACCACAAATATGTAGATTAAAGAGGTAATATTCAAAGCAGGTGGATCTCTGTGAGTTTGAGAACAGCCTAGTCTCCAGAACAAGTTCCAGGACAGCCAGGGCTACACAGAGAAACTCTATGTTAACAAACAAAAAACCCGAACCAAACAAAAAAGGCCATTCTCTCTCTCTCTCTCTATATATATATATATATATATATATGGCAATTTTATCTCCACATTTAGTTATTAAAATTATTTTTAGATATTTAGATTTGTATCCTGTCTTACTCCAGGCAACACTCAAGTGATTGCACACACACAGAGACACACACACAGACACACACACAAACACAGATGCAGACAAACTCACACAAACCCAAAATGAATATGTGGGAACTGCATCTTTGAAAGATTTTTTGAACCCCAAACCTCAAATGATTTGTTTAGCTTTTGGTCATCAAACAAGAGCACTTGTGTTTCCATCGTTGCGTTTGGGGGCTGGTTTGCTTTTGCACAGAGTGAGTAATGTCTAGCAGAGCCTCTTCTGTTGCAATCCAAATACACTCACATTGTGTGCTTAGTCCCAGCCAGTGGAAGCTGAGACCCAGGAAGCCTGCCAGATGTTTACACTGCCTCTTCATGGAAAGCTAAGCTCTTTAGTTTTGTGTGCGTATTTACTGAGCTGTGGAAGGGATGTTTGAACAAAACCCATCCCAGGATAATGAAGGGCAAATGTTAAGAGATGCTGAAAAAATAAATATTAGGTTGATCTCTACTGAGTGATGGCTTGGCTCTCTGATAGCCAGGCAACCTCTTGGTTCCTTGATAGACATAGGGCACAAGATACTGGCTGTGGATGGATAGCCATGTGATTTGCAGGAAATTAAGAATCTTACAACGTATGATTTTTCAGTTTGGAACATAGGTGTTAGAACTGAGCATTTAGGGCTTGGCTCAACTTTACTCTGGACAAGGCATTTCTTATCTCTGAACCCTTATTTTCCTCACCTATAACTTGGGATCACCTGGTCTATGACTCTTATGAGACATTAATCATATAACTTCAATGAAACAATAAATAGAGTGGTTGGCTTTTTCCTAAAGTTTGGTTCGCTCCCTGTTGGGTCATGGGAACCCTCTAGCTAGAATGTTCTTGGGATTCACAGTGGGACCAGGCTTTCTCAGGTCCATTGCTTTCACAGCCAGCTCATTTTCTTGGCCTCTGGTTGCTTCTCAAAGCTTTCTTCATCTTTTCTTGTTGCTGTGACAACTCAAGCGCCAAATGGAGAGGAGCCTTTCTCCATGTGAATAAACATGTTGATGGGATATATGTAACTTGGACCAGGAGCTGTGGCCTGTGTAACCAAAGAAGAATTCCCAATGAGTTATGAAATTAGCCACTGGTGTTTGGACACTTGCAGGCAGGAAAATGCAAGAGTGCATGTTTCAGGGACTTTTTAGCTTCCTTTTGCTCTGGTTTGGGATTGACCCCTCACCTAAGAGATTCTCTCTCTCTCTCTCTCTCTCTCTCTCTCTCTCTCTCTCTCTCTGTTCAATTCCTCTGTCCAGCCAAAAGACAGTACTGAGTAGAAGAAGAGAGCAGGTGTTTCCTGTTCAGATCATCCCAAATTCCATCTTGTTCCAGTGACTACCTTGCAGTGTGACCTTGAGCATGAGTATAACTACTCTGAACCTTAGGAATGCTGGATGATGTGATGTACTTGAATGGTGTTAAGTACTTGAAAACTGGCTTTAAGTCATAACTCAGGTATTTGTCAACTGTGGCCTTGATCAATAAGTGAGCATACTTTGCCTCAGGTTCTTCACCCTTAGGATGACTTCTCTCATCATGGTCTATACAGATTGTATAAATGACAATGGATGGATGGAAGGATGGATGGATGGATGAGTGAGTAGGTGGTTAGGTAGATAGATAGATAGATAGATAGATAGATAGATAGATAGATAATAGATTGAGTGAGCCATTACTCTCAGCACATAATTGTAGGGGTTGATAGATTAATATAAGTTAGATTTAGTGAATATCTAGGTTTCTGATACAGTCTCTTAATTCGGGGCATGAAGATCAACTTCACTGTGAGCAATTAGCTTATTGGCTTATGGATGAAGTCACATGAAATGAGGGGAGTCTCTTTGGACTGAAAAACAAGGTTGAAGCCAGGTGAAACAAGTAAATACTTTATGACCTGGCATTGTTTTCAACTGTTAAAGGGGCAGAGCTCAAATTAAGCTGAAGCAGGTGGAACAAGGAGAGATCCTATTTAAGGACAAGTGGATGAGCCCAGAGAGCTGCGTGCTAAGGGCCCCGGTACTAGAGAGCTCCGATGCTAGCTAGTCCTGCTGAAGAAAGTGCTGGTGAACTAATGGCTGGATTTCCCTGAGGCAGAAAGAAGCTGGTGAGCAAATACAGCCTCTCAGCAAGACAGCAAAAGGCCAAGGACTAAACCCTGTGGCTCAGCTTTTGCCTAGAGGGGTTTAACCTGTCCAAACAGCGGCCTGAACGGAACTGTGGCCAGCTTTAAAGACTGAGGCAGAGCGGCAGAGTAGCTGATACGAAGGAAATAAGTTGGCCTACAGACGGCTGAGGTCTCCCAGAGAGAAGAAAGCCTCAAGCCTTATTTAAGGTGAGACTTCGGTAGCCAATTTACCCTGACGAACTGAACCTGTGTCTGAGATATTGCAGAATAAAGACTGCTAAGTTCATTAAAGGGACTACCCCCGAGACTGGTTTCCTGGCAACTGAGGACCTGCCCCAGAGACTGTATCCTTATGAAAATAGTTGTAATAGTTATCAATAGGTTTAGTGGTTAGGTCTTAGGGGTTGTAGGCATTTGTAGGAATAGTAATTAAACAAGTGTATTTGTTATAAGTGAATATAGTTATTAATAAAAAAGTGTTTAATAATTAAAAAGTACGGTATCACATAGTTAATGTTAAATAGTAACCTGTACTCACTATAATCATCATAATTAAATCTTTTACCTATACAATGAATGGTCATTCATGATTTCTCTGAGCTAAACTCAGCTTCTGGTTTTTTTTTTTTTGATTTAACTGTTTTTCCCCCTCATATATGGTACTATCTGTGGTGATTTGAATGAAAATGCCCACCAATATGCTTATATGTTTGCATGCTTAATTCTCAGTTGATGGCTGTTTGGAAAGATTAAGAGGTGTAATCTTGGTAGAGAAGATGTGTTACGGGAAATGGGCTTTGAGGTTTTAAAAAGCCCACACCTACAGAAGGACTGAACATAAAAGGAGTGTACTAACATTTTTAACCATTTTTCCATTCTGGTTCGGGCCCCAAACAGGTTTACTACCACCCAAATCAGCAGGAAGTCATTTTAAGAGAGGGCCGTCCTATGCCCAGAGGGTGGGGATGGTGTTTCTCCGCCCCCCCCCCCCCCTTTGGTTATTTGAAGGATAACTGAAAACTCTGTTATTTAGAGGAAGAGATTACAAGCTGATAAATGGTCCTGTTTCATGGGTTTTGGAGGTTAGACCCAGGGACTTCCTTCTTTTCCTTTTCTGTATCCCTCTTTCTCTCCTATGTAGGAGTGCACGGACTTGAGAAAAATGAGACATAGACATAATACGGGAAGGAACAAGAAGAAGGGACAGATTATTGAATGTGCCCTTATACCTTTGTATATTGATACAAAATTAGTACTATGTTTGGCTAAAGTGGTTTTGACCATTGTTTATTGTGCAAAATTAAGATTGTATTGGACTACATTGGTATTGATATTTGTATATTGATACAAAATTAAGATTATAGTTGGCCACAATGGTATTGACCCTTGTATATTGACGTAATATTAAGATTGTATTGGGCTACATAGGCATTGATCTTTGTATATTGATACAAAATTAAGAGTATATTTAGCCACATTTGAATAGATCTTTGTATATTGATACAAAACTAAAGGTAACGCTTCCTAATGGTATCGTACCTAGAGATACTTAAAAATGAAATGTGAAGCTCTGGCCTCTTGATACCAACCGTCTTAAACTGTTTAGGATAGTTAAGAAAAACAAATTCCTAGTCATGCAAGCATGTCACTTTGTTAGCTACTATGACAGTCTATCATAGATATTCTCTAAGCTACTCAGAAATCAAGTTGTTAAGAGACAAGCAACATTTGCTTATCTAAATACAAGAGATAGATAGGGCATCTACAAAAACCCCAAGAGATCTGCAGAATATGGCATTCAAAGATGTTGTCTTAAATTAAGATTTTTTTTTGATATCGAGACATATCAGCTCCTGACAGCACCCCCTATTCTACTCCAAGTAGAAGATAAGCATCGAAGAATCTCCAGTGTGAGATGGTTGAATTAGTGGCAAGCCTATCTCTTGGCATGAAAAAACCCCTTGCTTCAACTGCAGACAGACTGCTGTCCAAAAAGGACAAAACTTGGTAGCAGGGAAGTCGACAGCCTAGCTCTGCCAAGACAGGTTAGGTAAGTCCTTCATAATTTCTGCTTTACAATTAATGTCTGTCAGAGAAACAGGACCAAAAGGCTGAAGACTGATGCTGGAATGTACGGAGGGAAAATGGGAACTGTCCAGGCAGTCACTGGTATGTCATTTCTTAGTTTTGGAAGCTGCAGGCCCTGCACTTCCTATATAATCAGATATATTTATCCCTCTCAGGTCTCTGAGGTAGTTGAAGAATAGAGAGCTAGAGTCTCATAGTTAAATTTTGAGTTGTTTAGGAATCAAGAGGGCATTTTAGATCTAAGAAGATGTTTTTAATAGTGATGCAAGTTAGTATGAAAGCTGAGTCAGTTATAGAACTTTAAACTCATGGAGATGGTTAGATGGTAGAATGTTAAAGTCAGGGGCCAAATATGTATGAACTAGACATTGGGAATGTATACTGGGCCATTTAACTCTCAGAATTGTGGCATATTTATTTCTGTTGTTTTGTATAGTATTTACTGTTATAAGAGAAGGAACCATTTGTTGGACTGAAAGGGGAAGCTGTTGGGGGGAAGAGGGTGGAAGGGTGGGACAGGAAGGGGGAATAGGGAAGGGATTGTGACTGAGATGTAACTTGAAGAAATAAAAAAATAAAGTATTGGAGAGGGCCAAGATGGTGGTGAACTGCACGGATGCATTTTGAATGTGGGAGAGAAGAGCCATAGAAAACACAGAGTTGTTGGACACTGTGCAAAAACCGGAGGGTCTGCCCCCCCCCCCCGGAACACTCACAGCTCCCAAGGGACTGTTAAAAGTCCAAGGGCAAGGCTCTCCCCCCATCTCTCACAGGCACGGAAGCCACTAAATCTGGGATTCGGGAACTCCCATTTGGAGAGGCGTCTAATAAGATTGATCCCAACACACAGCAGGCAGAATCAAAGGCCACATGGCGATCGCCCACTAGCCTACTGGGCTTCCCACACCTCAGGAGGACCTTATAACAACTTAGGAAAATTTGCAGAATAGTTGAAGTCTTAACAAGGAAGAAACAGGGCGCTCGGTGGTTGATCCACAGCCGCTCGAGCCGGAGCGGGAGGCCAGCGGGTGGGTGGGAAGCGGGCGCAGGAAGGAGGGGCTGGAGCCCAGCGCACCCAAAGCAGCTAGGGCGGGAGGCCAGCTCAGACGGCGGGAGGGGCCGAAGCTCCGCCCACCCATGGCAGAGCAGATAGGGAGGGAAGCTGCCAGGCCTGTGGCAGAGAAGCCTAGTGGGTAACCAGAAGCCAGGGGACCATAGCTGTATTCTGGTAAACCCAGACATATTAGGTGTGGAGCCGGGCCCTGTCAGCCTCTGTGATGACAAACAAAGCCCACAAAATCTGTGCCTGGGCAAACAGGTCCATACCATCAGAACCATTACAGGCTGATCACTCAGAGTGCAACATAGAGAAGTCTGAACAGGGAGCAGTGAAACAATCCCGGACCATTACTCACTACCTGGGAATAGGCTGCACCAGCTCACAGCGATTCAGGCTATTAAAACCACAGTGACCCTGAGATCCCCCTGTAAGCAACGACAGATAGCCAAGCAATTCAACTCCTTCACCAAAGCATCCCCTGTGGATCCAAGCACAGAAAATGACAAGAACAGACAGCTAAACACACCCACATGGACAAAGGTCCAAGAAAAAATAGAAATCAAGGAAATATGACTCCAACAAAGCAGAATTATCCTAGCTCATCCAATTTGGATGACCTCACACCAACAGTAACACATGAAAACGATGACAATTCTGCATTATGGAAAGTGATAGAGTCCCTTCAAGAAGAACTTAAATCCATGAAGGAATTCAAAGAAGCCACAATTTTACAAGCCAAAACAATGAACAACACCATTAAAGAACTCCAGCCAAGGTGACAGAGCTTGAACAGGAAAAGGACAAAGCAATGAAAGATTTTCAGACAAAACAAGCAAGCTGGAGAAGGAAATGTACAAAACGAACAAAACCATACAAGACATGAAAATAGAAATAGAAACAATAAAGAAAACACAGTCAGAGTTAAAAGAGGAAGTGGAGAACCAAGGGAAGAGAACAGGAACTACGGATGTGAGTATCAACAATAGGATGCAAGAAATGGAAGACAGGATCTCAGGCATGGAAGATTCGATGGAAGAAATCAGTACAACATCCAAAGAAAATGAGAAGGCTAAAAAATCTCTCACCCACAACATCCAAGAAATCAAGGACTCAATGAAAAGACGGAACTTAAGAATCATAGGCATAGAGGAAAGAGAAGACTCCCGACTCCAAGGTCCAGGAAATATCTTCAACAAAGTCATAGAAGAAAACTTCCCAAACCTGAAAAAAGAGATGCCAATAAAAATCCTAGAGGCTTACAGAACACCGAACAGATTAGATCAGAAAAGAAACTCCTCTCGCCACATAATAATTGAAACACCAAATGTGAAGAACAAAGAAAGAAAATTAAAAGCTGTAAGAGAAAAAGTTCAAGTCACATACAATGGCAGACCCATCAGAATTACACCTGACTTCTCCTCAGAAACTTTAAAAGCTGGAAGGGCCTGGACAGATATCCTACAAGTCCTGAGAGACCGTAGGTGCCCAGCCCAACTACTATACCCAGCAAAACTCTCTATCAACATAGATGGAGAAAACAAGATATTCCATGACAAAATTAAATTTAAACAATATCTACCCACAAACCCAGCCCTACAGAAAATCCTAGAAGGAAAATCCCAACCCAGAGAAGACAACTCCACCCAAGAAAACAAAGGGAATAGAAAACCCCTCAGCAATTAAACCAAAAGAGGCACAGGACCATCACCTATACCAAACTAATGGGAAACAACAACCCCAAGTCACTAATATCCATCAACATCAATGGTCTCAACTCCCCAATAAAAAGACACAGGTTTACAGAGTGGATCCACAAGCAAGACCCTTCCTTATGCTGCATACAAGAAACACATCTCACTACCAAAGATAGACACTACCTCAGAGTAAAGGCTGGGAAAAGGTTTTCCAAGCAAATGGACCCAGGAAGCAAGCTGGAGTAGCCATCCTAATATCAAACAAAACAGACTTCCAACTGAAGTTAATGAAAAAAGACAAAGAAGGGCATTATATACTCATTAAAGGGAATATTCATCAAGAGGAAATCTCAATACTGAACATCTATGCCCCAAATACGAAAACACCTACTTTTGTAAAAGAAACACTTTTAAATCTTAAATCGCACGTCGATCACAACACATTAGTAGTGGGAGACTTCAACACCCCACTCACAACAATGGACAGATCATCAAGACTGAGGCCAAACAGAGAAATATTGAGTCTAACAGAGATCATGAAACAAATGGACCTAACAAATATCTACAGAACGTTTCACCCAAACACAAAAGAATACACCTTTTTCTCAGCACCCCATGGAACCTTCTCCAAAATTGACCACATAGTTGGACACAAAGATAGTCTCAATAGATACAGGAAAACTGAAATAACACCTTGTATCTTATCAGACCACCATGGAATAAAGCTGGTCTTCAACAGCAAAAGAATCAACAGAAAGCCTACACACACACGGAAATGGAACAGCTCCTTACTGGATGACCACTGGGTCAGGGAAGAAATAAAGAAGGAAATCAAAGACTTCTTAAAATCCAACGACAATGAAGACACATCATACCCAAACCTATGGGATATAATGAAAGCTGTGCTACGAGGAAAGTTCATAGCACTAAGTGCGTTCAAAAAGAAAATTGTGACAGCTCATATTAGTGAATTAACAGCTAAGCTGGGTGAATTGGAAAAAAAAGAAGCAAACACACCCAAGAGGAGCAGAAGGCAGGAAATCATCAAACTTAGGGCTGAAATCAATAACTTAGAATCAAAAAGAACTATACAAAGAATCAATGAAATCAAGAGTTGGTTCTTTGAGAAAATCAACAAAATAGACAGATGCCTAGCCAAATTAACTAAAAGGCAAAGGGAAAGAACCCAAATCAACAAATTCAGAAATGAAAAGGGAGAAATAACAACAGACATTAAGGAGATCCAGAAAATATTCGGGCATTACTTTAAAAATCTATTTTCCACTAAATTTGAAAACCTAAGCGAAATGGACAATTTCCTCGATAAATTCCACCTACCAAAACTAAATGAAAATCAGATTAACAGCTTAAACAGCCCAATAACCCCTAAGGAAATAGAAACAGTCATTAATAATCTCCCAACCAAAAAAAGCCCAGGGCCAGATGGCTTTAGCACGGAATACTACCGGACCTTCAAAGAGGAACTAACACCATTACTCTTCAAACTCTTCCACCACATAGAAACAGGAAGAACACTGCCAAACTCATTCTATGAGGCCACTGTCATTCTGATTCCTAAACCACACAAAGACCCAACAAAGAAAGAGAACTTCAGACCAATCTCCCTCATGAACATAGATGCAAAGACACTTAATAAAATACTAGCAAACCGAATTCAAGAACACATCAAAAATATCATACATCATGATCAAGAAGGCTTCATGCCAGGAATGCAGGGATGGTTCAATATACGAAAGTCTATCAATGTAATTCACCATATAAACAAGATGAAAGAAAAAACCACATGATAATCTCACTAGATGCAAAAAAACATTTGACAAAATCCAACACCCCTTCATGCTAAAAGTTCTGGAGAGAATGGGCATACAAGGACCATACCTAGAAATAATAAAGGCAATATACAGCAAGCCAGTGGCCAACATCAAATTAAATGGAGAGAAGCTTGAAGCATTTCCTCTAAACTCAGGGACAAGACAAGGATGTCCACTTTCACCATATCTCTTCAATATAGTACTTGAAGTTCTTGCTAGAGCAATAAGATAACTAAAGGAAATCAAAGGGATAAACATTGGAAATGAAGAAGTCAAATTATCCCTATTCGCAGATGATATGTTAGTATACATAAGCGACCCCAAAAACTCCACCAAAGAACTCTTACAGCTGTAAACAACTTCAGCAAGGTGGCTGGATACAAAATTCACTCAAAAAATCAGAAGCCCTTCTTTATACAACAAACAAGCATACCGAGAAAGAAATAAGGGAAACAACCCCCTTCACAATAGCCACAAACAATATAAAATACCTGGGGGTAACTCTAACCAAGCAGGTAAAGGACCTATACAACAAGAACTTCAAGCCCCTGAAGAAAGAAATGGAAGAGGCATTTAGAAGATGGAAAGATCTCCCATGCTCATGGATAGGTAGGATCAACATAATAAAAATGGCTATTCTACCAAAAGCAATATATAGATTCAATTCAATTCCTATCAAAATACCAACACAATTCTTTATAGACCTGGAAAAGGCTATACTCAACTTCATATGGAACAACAAAAAGCCCAGAATAGCTAAATCAATCCTGTACAATAGAAAAGCATCTGGAGGTATCACCATCCCAGATTTCAAGCTGTACTACAGAGCAATAATAATAAAAACAGCATGGTACTGGTATAGAAACAGACCAGTGGATCAATGGAATCGAATTGAAGACCCAAACATGGACCCACACACCTATGGCCAACTAATCTTTGACAAAGAAGCCAAAACCACACAATGGAAGAAGGACAGCATCTTCAACAAATGGTGCTGGTCCAACTGGATGTCTACTTGCAAAAGAATGAAATTAGACCCATACCTATCACCTTGTACAAAACTTAATTCCAAGTGGATCAAAGAACTTAACATAAGGCCGGCCACACTAAAGATACTAGAAGAAAAAGTAGGAGAAACCCTCGAACTCATTGGCACAAGTGACAACTTCCTGAACAGAACACCAACAGCTCAGGACCTGAGATCAACAATCAATAAATGAGACCTCATGAAACTGAAAAGCTTCTGTAAGGCAAAAGACACAGTCATTAGAACGAAACGGCAAAAAACAGACTGGGAGAAAAATCTTCACCAACCCCACATCTGATAGAGGGCTATTATCTAAAATCTACAAAGAACTCAAGAAACTAAATGCCAAGAAACCAAATAATCCAATCAAAAAATGGGAGACGGAGCTAAATAGAGAATTCACAAAGGAGGAATCCCTAATGGCCGGGAGTCACCTGAAGAAATGCTCAACATCTTTAATCATCAGAGATATGCAACTCAAGACGACCCTGAGATTCCATCTCACACCTGTCAGAATGGCTAAGATAAAGAGCTCAAATGACAGCACATGCTGGCGAGGGTGTGGAGAAAGGGGAACCCTACTCCATTGCTGGTGGGAATGCAGGCTTGTGCAACCACTATGGAGGTCTGTCTGGAGATATCTTAGAAACCTTGGAATAACTTTGCCTCAGGACCCAGCCATACCACTTCTGGGTATACACCCAAAGGACACCTCACGGAGATATAGGGAGTCTCCTCATCTATGTTCATAGAAGCCTTATTTGTAATAGCTAGAAACTGGAAACAACCCAGATGTCCCTCAACTGAAGAATGGATTAAAAAACTGTGGTACATCTATACAATGGAATATTACTCAGCTATAAGAAACAATGAAATCATGCAATTTGCAACCAAATGGATGGATCTAGAGAAGCTCATCCTGAGTGAGCTAACCCAGACTCAGAAGGATGCACACGGCATCTATTCACTTACAGTAGGATTTTAGCTATATCATACAGGATATCTGTACTACAACCAACACACCAAAAGGAACACGGTCATAAACTTTTTTTTTTTTTCATTTCTTTTACTTTTTCCTTTTCCTTTTTTTTTTTCTTTTTCCTCTCTTTTTTTTTTGTTGTTCTTTGTTTTTGTGGGTTTGTGTGTTTGTGGGTCTTTTTTTTAGTTTTCCCCCCGTAACAAGGAGACACCTTTCACTGGCAGTACTGCCTCGTAGGCCCCTGGTGTATGAACAGGCTCTTGGCCCTCATATGACTCCTGATCTGTGGTGAGAGACTGTTATGCAGGGACACTCCACCCCAGAGGAACAAGACAGAAGGGTCAGGGGGTAGAGCATGGGAGGGTGGGGCTGGGAAGCGGGAAAAGAGGACAATATGTTAAGGATGTAACCTGTAGCAACAAACAAATAAATTTATTAATTAAAATTTAAAAAGCAGGTAACAACGTAAAAACACTGTAAATAAAATAAAGGATAAAGCCGTTCAACGTGGTTTTATAAACCTCCAAGTGTCGAAAAAACATAGAGCTAAGGTAAAATACAGGAGAAATGTGGTGTTAAACCATGCCTTTAATTTCAGCAGAGACGGGAGGAGCACCATAGAGTTAGTGGACTTACAAATTCTAGAGTTACATGGAACAGGGTGGTGAGGGTACTCACCCTTAATCCCATCATTCAAGAAGGGTACACCCTTAACCCCAACACACTAGAGACAGAAACAGGCAGATCTCAGATCTCAAGGTCAGCCTGATACCAAACAAACTCTAAATAGAGAAAAACTTCGATCCAGGAGTGGTGGAACACATCTTTAATCCCTTCAGATGGGAACCACAGGTCTCTGATCCCAATAATTAGAATGCAGAGACACACACATAGGATTTGGAAGGACCTAAGTTTAAAAGCTACTTACAAAAGGCCCACTCAATACAAACAAATAGTCCTTCGAGGTCTCAAAATATATACACTAAAGCTGGTTTAGCTCCAAAATAACAAAATAATTTCTTCTTTAAACCAGATTGAAAGATAACACTTTATATATTGTCAAAAAACCAAATTTGCTTCAGGAGAAATATTACCTACCCCCCCCCCAAAAAAAAAGAGGGTGATTTTCCCTGAGTGAGGATTAGGGCAGGGCTCTGTTCTTATCTTTCCAGGAGAATCAAAGCATCCATTCAAGGAACCCAGGGACAACTGGACAAAGGAAACCTCAGCAGAAAACAGAATCAGACACCAAAAGAAGACGAGTGACCCAGATGATTCAGCCTGACAGACTCCCTCAATAGCTGTCTCCATCAAAAGCCTACAACCACAACAACTCAATATCGCTAAGACCGTTCAGCTCTACACAATGCCCCAGCCAGAACCTCAGTAAAGCCTGGAAGTTCAGCTTCTGCCTACAAACTCCTTAGGACATCTAAACAACTTAGAACAGAAGGACTGAACATAAAAGGATTGTACTAACATTTTTAACCATTTCTCCATTTTGGTTCGGGCCCCAAACAGGTTTACTACGACCCAAATCAGCAGGAAGTCATTTTAAAAGAGCGACGTACCATACCCAGAGGGTGGGGAGGGTGTTTCTCCGCCCCCCCCCCCTTTTTGGTTATTTGAAGGACAACTGAAAACTCTGATATTTAGGGGAAGAGATTACAAGTTGTTAAATGATCCTGTTTAATAGGTTTTGGAAGTTAGACCCAGGGTATTCCTTCTTTCCCTTTTCTGTATCCTTCTTTATCTCCTATGTAGGAATGCACGGACTTGAGAAAAATTGAGACATAGACATAGCACAGGAAGGACCAAAAAGAAGGGTCAGATTATATTAGGCATATATATATGTATATAATATGCCCTTATACCTTTGTATATTGATACAAAATTAGTAGTATATTTGGCTAAAGTGGTATTGACCATTGTTTATTGTGCAAAGATTGTATTGGACTACGTCGGTATTGATATTTGTATATTGATATAAAATTAAGATTATAGTTGGCCACAATGGTATTGACCCTTGTATATGGATGCAATATTAAGATTGTATTGGGCCACATAGGCATTGATCTTTGTATATTGATACAAAATTAAGAGTATATTTAGCCACATTTGAATAGATCTTTGTATATTGATACAAAATTAAAGGTAACGCTTCCTAATGGTATCGTACCTAGAGATACTTAAAAATGAAATGTGAAGCTCTGGCCTCTTGATAACAACCGTCTTAAACTGTTTAGGATAGTTAAGAAAAACAAACTCCTAGTCATGCATGCATGTCACCTTGTTAGCTACTGTGACAGTCTATCACAGATATTCTCTAAGCTACTCAGTAATCAAGTTGTTAAGAGACAAGCAACATTTGCTTATCTAAATACAAGAGATAGATAGGGCATCTTCAAAAACCTCAAGAGATCTGCAGAATATGGCATTCAAAGGTGTGGTCTTAAATTAAGATTTTTTTTTTTGATATCGTGACATATCAGCTCCTGACAGCACCCCCTATTCTACTCCAAGTAGAAGATAAGCATCGAAGAATCTCCAGTGTGAGATGGTTGAATTAGTGGCAAGCCTATCACTTGGCATGTAAAAACTCCTTGCTTCAACTGCAGACAGACTGCTGTCCAAAAAGGACAAAACTTGGTAGCTGGGAAGTCGACTGCCTAGCTCTGCCAAGACAGGGTAGGTTAGTCCTTCACAATCCCTGCTCTACAATAAATGTCTGTCAGAGAAACAGGACCAAAAGGCTGAAGACTGATGCTGGAATGTATGGAGAGAAAATGGGAACTGTCCAGGTAGTCACTGGTTTGTCATTTCTTAGTATTGGAAGCTGCAGGCCCTGCACTTCCTATACAATCAGATATATTTATCCTTCTCAGCTCTCTGAGGTGGTTGAAGAATAGACAGCTTGAGTCTCATAGCTAAATTTTGAGTTGTTTAGGAATCAAGAGGGCGTTCTAGATCTAAGAAGATGGTTATAATAGTGATGCAAGTTAGTATGAAAGCTAAGTCACTTATAGAACTTTAAACTCATGGAGATGATTAGAAGGTAGAAGGTTAAAGTCAGGGGCCAAATATGTATGAACTGGACATTGGGAAGGTATACTGGGCCATTTAACTCTCATAAATGTGGCATATTTAATTCTGCTGTTTTGTATAGAATTTACTGTTATAAGAGAAAGAACCATTTGTTGGATTGAAAAGGGAAGCTGTTGGGGGGGAAGAGGGTGGAAGGGTGGGACAGGAAGGGGGATTAGGGAAGGGTTTGTGACTGAGATGTAACTTGAAGAAAAAGAAATGAAGTACTTATATATAAAAAAATAAAGTATTAAAAAAAAAACCAAAAAAATAAAAAATAAAAAGCCCACACCAGGCCCAGCACCCCACCCCCACCCCACCTGTTGTCTACAGATCAGGATGTAAAATCTCTCAGCTATTTCTCCAGCACCATGCCTCACTGCATGCTGCCATGCTCCCTGCCATAATGATAATAGACTGACCCTCTGAAACTGTAATCAACCCCCAATTAAACACCTTCTTTTATAAGAGTTGCCTTGGTCATGGTGTCTCTTTATAGCAATAGAGCACTGACTGAGACTCTCTCAAGGCATAATAAATATGAATCAGAAATCAGTAGCCGAGACCACCACTTTTAGTTGGTTGAAAACAGAGAATTTCCTAAGAAACATTCCTTTTTTAAAAAATTTATTTTAGAAGTAGCGAACAACTGAAATTTGAACCCATGTCACAGTGTTCTCGGCCATAAATGACAGAGGTGTGACGGCAGCACAAGCAACAGTTTTGCACCTAGGAACACTCTTGAACACCTGTTAGATACATCTGGTTTCACAGGTGGTTTCCAATGGTACAATGAGATATTCACAGGTAGTTTCCAATGGTACAATGAGATATTCACAGGTAGTTTCCAATGGTACAATGAGATATTCACAGGTAGTTTCCAATGCCATAATGAGATATTCACAGGTAGTTCCAATGGCATAATGAGATATTCACAGGTAGTTTCCAATGGCATAATGAGATATTCATGTTTCATTGTGCTCCCTTAGGTGATTCCAGCTTGCTTTCTCAGACTTGTAGCTAACACCGCTTGTCTCTTTCTAGCTTTGTATCTCCACCAGGTAACACCTACTGAATAGTAAATAATAAGTGTTGGCTCCAAGATAATTAGAGTCACAGTTAGAGATTTTCAAATTCAAGGCCTTGGCCGAGTCTGCTTTTGCTGGAGCAGACAATGCCTTGCTGGGACAGATGGACACATTGCTGGATTTCTCCAGGGTATGTATCTCTAACACACTTTCTCTACGTGCTTGCTGTGCAAGTTTTGTTGTTGTACTGTTTTTTTTTTTTTTTTTTTTTTTACTTTCATAGGTTTTTTTTTTTTTTTGAGATGGTGAGAAAATCAATCTAGAATGATACATACTTAGGTCTTTATAATCATATCCAAGGCTCCTAACTTTCCATCAAGAATCCCTTTTCTTTGGCATATACTGAAGCTGACTTCGTTAGGAAAAACATAGTCACTTGTTGAACCGAGCTATTGAAGTGAGGGGTGAAGGAAACTCAAAACTCATTTATTTAGCTTTTTAACCTTCTGGTCACCTGGAATAATGCTTTGCAAGTGAGGGTGTTTTCCAGAGTTTCTTTCAGGTGCCCACAGCAGTGCTGTGAACACTGTTTAGCTGATGAGAGCTCTAAGCCAGAGAAAGATGGCACTTCGGTTAGCACCACAGGGGGAGAATGGGAGTTCAAAAAACAAAGCAGATGAAGGCTCTTTTGCCTGCCCTTGCTGGCCATCCCCAGGCAATCCTCTATCCCATGGATGCTTCTGTGGGCAAAGAAAGCATTCTATAGGTTGCTATGTCAGTCAGCTTTGGCTTTGTTGGAGTGAGTGGTTCTGGTTCTGTTTTGTTTTTATCACATTGTTAAACGGATCCGTGAGAAGTCTCCATTGCTCTAAGGAATAGCATGAGGAGCCTGGAGCCAGGACAAGGCAGATGACCACAGCTTCCCAGCCCCTTTCAGAGTTCATGGCCTTCCTGGCCTTTGTCATGCCCACTTAAAGTGGCTGCTTTGTCTACATTCCTCTGTCTTTCTCTGTAAACAGGACACCTCAGTTCATTTTGCAACTTGCAAGAGAGTTTGTAAACAAAGAGTTGCTGTGAAGCCTCCCTTCCCCATTTGTCCTAATGGAGCCTTGCTAAGAGATCAGGCTTCTTCCCTCTGGCTTAGTGCTCTGCAGTTGTTAATCCCTCTGCAACAGAACAAAGTTTTCTGGACCTGGGGCTTCCAATAAAGTTACTATCAAAGCCACTGTAGTTGCTTTTTAAAAGGTTTTTTTTTTTTTCCTTGTTTTGTTTTGATCATGTGTATGTGTGGGAGAATGAGTACCTTCAAAAGCCAGAAGAAGGTGTTAAATTTCTTGGAGCTAGAGTCACAGACAACTGTGAGTGGCCTGACATGGGTTCTGGGAACAGAATTTGGGAACTCTAAAAGAATAGCAAGCTCTCTTAACTGATGAACCATCTATCTAAACCCAAGACAGCACTTGGTATGCTTTTCATCCTACAACCCCTGAATTTTGTGATTTTAAAGGACAGCATCTTATTTTTAGTGCCTAATATTTGACTGACACAAAATTCAGTTTTGCTACATAGTTGATGACAACACTATATAACTACCTGAATCACAAAACTTAGTCTATAAAACTTCCTAAATCTTATGGTGTCTTCACCAAATATCTGCAATTCTCTCTTTTTCTGAGCACATGTAGAAAGCACACTGCCCAGTCCTGTTTGGCTATCCTGGGCCTCTAATTATTCTGGCCGATTTGTCATTAGAAAACAAGTGACCACCAGTACAAGACCATCAAGGATTCTCTCCTTCTTTCATGTGATACTCTTCCAGGGATTCTTGTCTAGGGGTAGGACCTATAAGATTTCCCTCTTCTATGTTGGCATGTCTACTGGTGTTTGTGCAACCATATTGGTGAGGTATCATGGATGTAGCTCCCTGAAAAGACACAACCTCACTGCAGATTTCTTGTTCCTCTGGCTCTTACAATATTTTTGCCTCCTCTTTTGAGATGTTCCCTGAAAACCTTTGGTGTGGGAACTGTGTTGTAGCTATGTCAGTTGGGAGCTGGCAACCTAGGGCCATGTTTTTCTTTACATTTTGACCAATTGTGGCTTTCTGTGATGGCCTCTGTCTACTGAAAAATGAAACTTCTTTGCTGAGAGATGAGAACTATATTTATCTGTGGGTATGAAAATAAATCTTTAGAATGCAATTAGGATTTACTGGTTTAGTAAAGTGGAAGTAGTTAGTTCTCTATGATTCATGACTTCACTAGGCCTTGGGTAGTTGGCTAGGTGTCCAAAACAAGTATGATTTCCCTCCTGTTGAGCAGGTCTCAAATTCAACGAGACAGTTGGTTACTGCCATGATATGTTTGCCACTATACACCCTTGGAGATATTTTGCCATGCAAATCATTTCTGTGGTTCAATGGGCATCACTACTAAATAGGATAATCGGTTGCTTCCCTCCTTTGACAGGTTGCATAACATCATCTGGTACAAAGAAGGCCAGTCTTCAGGGGGGAGGCTTTCAGGTCAGATCCAGCTCATATCCTCTGAGTCTTATATCTGAAGTCCATGGTATCTTTATCAATAAGGACTTACCTTCAACTTCTGGAATGTAACCAATGACAATAGTCTATATATTCTTTAGGTAGTCTCTTGGATACCAAAAACTAAAAAACTCAAAAAGAGATTTCTCATGCCTGCTATTGGAGATTTTGTTAGATAGTCTATGGCTCTTGGGAGGAGCATCATCAACCCAAGTGGTGGATAACTTCATTTCTTCTATCTATCATCTATCTATCTATCTATCTATCTATCTATCTATCTATCTATCTACCTACCTACCTACCTACCTATCTACCTATCATCAAATTTGTAAATCTACATATATGTGTGTATTGTATATAATTTTAGGCGATAAAAGTAATATGTTATTCATAGATTTTTCAGACATCTTTAGGGCCATTTATCCTTCTTTCTTCCCTCTTCTATATTGACATCCTTCCCCTCTCCTTAATTAAAGCCCCTTTTCATGGAGATGAGAGAGTGAACAACTTGCCTGTGGTCACAATTCATTCAATCAAAGAAGCTCATACATAACCCATGCTCTCACCAATGCACGTGCTGTCATTCCCATATTGAGCAAGCATTTCATAAATAGGATGGAAATGTTATATTTTTCTATTTCTTTTTCACTGGGCTAGATACCAGGACAGAAAGGTTATAGTTTAGTTCTTGCTGTTTATTTTCTTTATGCCCTTGACTAACTAACTTTCAAAGGATCAGGCATTGCTTTCTCTAAAAGATATTTCTTGAACTCCCAGTCTGAATGGAGTATCTTTCCTGTGTCTCCCTGTTAGTCTGTGAATATTAATAGTGTTAATTCAAATAATCAAATCAATATTATTAACTCTTTCTACTATGCTATATCCTAGTGACTGGGGCACAGTAGCTACCCCATTAAATGTTCATTTGAGTTGCTGATACATGGAAGAATAAGATTTGTTACCCTGTGTAGGACTTACTTTTCTGACAGAAAAGGAAGAACTACATCACAGATGGCATAAACATGACGTGTGTGTGTAAGGGGAGTTAGATTAATGTAAATTAGATTTAGTGAATATCTAGGGGCTTCTGATACAGTCTCTTAATAGGGGGGGATGAAGATCAGCTTGGCTGTGGTCGCTTGGCATAGCGGCAAATGGACTAAAAAAAAAAAAAAGGTTTATGGCCTGGCATTGTTTTCAGCTGCTAATAGCCTTACAAAGTGTGTGGAGCCCATATTAGGCTGAAGCCAGGTGAAACAAGGAGAGACCCTATTTAAGGATGAGGTGGGTGGAGCCCAAGAGTTCTCATGCTAGAGAGTTTTCACACTAATGAGATGCAAGGCAGCTTGTATCATGTGATGGAGAAAATGCTGGTGGACTGAAAAGCTGATCTCAAACAGAGCTGAACAGTTATGGCCAGCAATCCTTGAGGCAGAAAGAAGTTGGTGAGCAGAGAAGGCCTTAGCAAAGCAGCAAAAGGCCAAGGACTAAACCCTGTGGCACAGCTTTTGCCTAGAGAGGTTCCACCAGTTCAAACAGTGGCCTGAACAGAACTGTGGCCACCTTTAAAGACTGAAGCAGAGTGACTGAGTGGCTAATACAAACTGAATAAATTGACTTACGGACAACTAAGGCGTTCCAGAGAGAAGAAAGCCTCAAGCCTCATTTATAGTGAAGCTGCCATAGCCAATTTACCCTAAAGGACCTATGTCTGAGATATTCCTGAAGAAAGACTGTTGATAAGTGCCTTAAAGGATCTATTCCTGAGGTGTTCCTGACAACTGAGGACCTGCCCCAGAGACTGTATCCTTCTACAAGGTTAGGTATAGTTGTTAGATAACAGTTGTCATAGTTATTAATAGGTTTAGTTGTTAGATAATAGGGGTTTATAGTCATTCTTAGGGCTAGTATATAGGGAATAAATGTTTATACTTGTTATAAGTGCTTATAGTTATTAATAAATATTTTGGATAATTAAAAGTTTTGTCTTCAAGTGTGCTGGCATTTCTATTCTTCTGTGTCCTTGACAGACATTGAAAGTCAATTACCTATTTCATCTTGGACACAGTGAAAAAAAATCCTTGTTGAAAGATGGACCTTCTACTAACAGGATTACTGCCATCTAGGTTCTAGACATTCTTTCCTTGGCATTTTCAGAGCCTGGTCTCACTCATTTACAAGGAAGTATAAGATACTCTCTAAAGGTGAAATTCGTGGCAATGATGGATGACATTCTTGCCACTATGTCACTCCTGAATTTTCATCACAGCATTCCTGGTTTGACAAGTGATTTAACATCTTGGACCAGGGAAAGACTGATGGATGAATTGGCCTTCTGTGCATGGCTGTTGGGCAGGAAATTAATAAGAATGCTGGCTGACATGATCTATGGGACTGTAAGCTCATTATGTCTGATTAGCTTCCAGCCTTTCACTCCCCTCTGACAGCTACTGGGCCTCAGGGTTTCCAATAGCAACCGTTTCCCTTTCTCTAATTGATTGCTCAGTCTCCAGCCATGAAACCAGACCCTCCCACAGACTTTTCATAGAGGGGACCATTCTGCATCATGTTACCTTCTCCCTTCTGGCAGAAGGAAAGGTGAGCTCCTGCTTTGTCTAAGTGGTGTTGACAGTTAAGGCCCTTTGAACTTAGAAAACAAAATGTGAAAAGATCAACTCAGTCCAGGTGATCAGGTCCTCTTAAAATATTTTTAAAAGTTTGTTTTAGTATTTTATGCTTATAAGCGTTTTGACTGCATGCATGTGTGTGCACCATGCATGTGCCTGGTGCCAGTGAAAGTGAGAATAGTGTGTCAGATCCCTTGAAACTAGATTTATAGAGAGTCATGACCTGCCATGTGAGTGCTGGGAATCAAACCTGGGTCCTCTACAAGAGAACCAAGTTCTCTTAACTGCTGAGTCAACTCTCAAGTCCTGATCAAATTCTTTTTATTACTTTTAGTAAACACAAAACAATTGGTTTATAGAATTTTCATATAGGCGCATCACTGAACTTTGTGCCTCTGAAGCTCGGATGCTTGCTGTGAACATTCAGTATGAAGATGGCAGGAGAAATAGGAGGGGAGCCTGCTGAAAATGAAAAAGAAGTAACTTGTTTTGTAGACATTTACGATGTATGAACAGAGTTACAAAGGACACCAAGCCCTACAGCATATAGCCAATTTAATCCAAATATATGTATTTATGTATATATACACACACACACACACACACACACACACACACACAGGATACATCATTTCATCTTGAGGTATGTGCTGTATTTTAAAATTGAGCTAAGCTCCCTCTCGAGTCTCTTTCATTTTGCTGAACATCTTGCTCTGTTCCCACTAAAATACAATACCTCAGTACCAGTGTCGTGTTCCCCTCCCTCCCACTATCTCCATCATTATCTCCATCTCTCTCAAGGAGGTTGGCTATGTGATTGAGTACAAGCCAAAAGTTATGTAAGGGTGTCTTCCTCAATAGCTTTCCTGCCTTGTTGTGGTTTGCTTGTTATTGCTGTTGCTGTTTGAAAGAGAGTTTCCAACTGAACCTGGAGCCATCCTGAAAGCCCCTGGAATCTGCCTGCCTCTGCTCTCAGCCAGTGCTGGGTTCATAGGCTTCTACACCAGTGCCTGGAGCCCAGATTCTCATGTGCGTACAACAGGCACTTTACCTAGAAAGTCATCTCCCCAGCCCCCACACAGAGATCTGTTTTTCCCCCTTTGTTTTATTTAGCTTCCTTTCCCCAGGTGTCTTTTCACTGTGAAGGAGAGACATAGGCCACTATTCCAATTTAGCTAGAGACGGAGGAGGAAATGAATACAGAAAAAATAGAGTCTAAGTAAGGGCTAGTGAAGATGTGGGTTACTCACGAATCTACTTGAGATGGCTATTGACAGCTCTCCCCCATAGCCAGCCAAGTAAAGGCTTTTGATAATATAAGGTATAGTGGAGGGAGGCCAAGCTCAAACGTGATCCAACAAAGTCTTCCTTGACTTCACACACAAGGCACAGTTCTCTACAATATGGTTCAAAGCGTGGCTCCTGAGCCACAATATCATTGGTAAAACACCATGAGAGAAAGTGCTAACAACCATTGTGTATGTCCAGGTCACCATCAGAGGGGAAGAAAATGGTGACATTGGTTTTTGCTTTCAACTCTTGTAGTTAGGTCAAGTTTCACTTCAGCCTTATGAAAAAGGACACTTTTCAAAACATATCTTCTCACCATCTCTCCGGCTGCAGGGACACCATTAGTGATTCAGCTGGTATTTGCCACATACTCCCCTTGGCCCGAGATGTGATGAAAATACTCATGGACTGGGGACAATCTAGTCATGAAGGTGGCTGTGCTTAAAGGGTACCAACCAGGCCAACAAGTTTAGTCCCCTCCTGTCTCCTAGTGGCTCTGTGAGAAACGGATACTTGGAATAGATCATTATCCTGGGCAGAGTTTGAGGATTTTTGTCCTGGAATTAAAAAGAAAGCAAAAGTCTGTGCTATTCACATTCCTATGTCTTGTCAGAAGCAATACATTCTGGCCCTAGTTTTCTTCTGCTTTCATGATTTTTTTCTGAAGACTGTACTTTTCCTCTTTGCCCCAGATTCCTGGGTGGTGGTGTGACTTGCTTTCCATGTAGCTCACTTGAGGACTTTGTGTTTTTAAAGCTGCTCCCTCTTCACATAAGGACATGAGAATCAAGCATTCTCCAACCATGTCTACCTCCTAAAGCTGTTCAAGACAATAAGCAAACAAACTAATGTAGAACCATAAAACCCTATACACATACAAGGGTCCTTTACCATGGGGATCTTGGAAGGGAGAGGGGGGTCTAGGCTTATTCAGCATATCAGCAACAATATGCTCAATATCAAGTTGATATGTTCAGACAAATAGCCCCATGCTGATATGCTTGCAGTTAAGATCAGAGCTTTGACTAACCAACCCACTTGCCCCTGTCCCTGCTCATTCCCTCAGAGTTCATCTTTGTGGGTTTGGACAGCCTGCACTGAGAGCAAGTCAATGTGAAAAGTGACCTCCTTTTTCACTTTTCATACAACTCTAGGTCATCTGGGGACATAAAAGCAGCAATTTTAATTTCAGTAACAATAGTGAGAAAAGTTTAATATTGAATATAGACACTCAAATAAATTTATCTACTGGCTTTCCCACGGGTAGCCAAGCAAAGCTTTTTTTTTTTTTTTTTTTCAAATTTTGAAATAGGAAAAAAAAAAAAAAAAGGGCAATAGTTTTAATAGTTTTAGGCAGTTCTGGATTCTGATCTTGACCAAAGCATTTATATTCTGCAAATGTTTTATAGACAGTACACTTCTTGTGAAATACTTTCAGTTTCTTGTCTTGCAATCTTATGCCTTCTCACTCTGTGAAGCAAGGACTTCCAGGGATTTCGGACAAAGCATAACACCTTCCCAAATCAGCTTTCAAGCTGTCCTTCCTGGTGGCTTTTTTTGCCAGCCTTCCATCATGTAAGCCAATTTCTCCCCCACCCCTCTCTGTCTCTCATTCTTCTATTTATCATATACATACCTTTAGCTCTCATTTATTTCCTATCTCTACCTCAATCTTTCATTTTCCATCTATCTATCATCTGTCTGTCTGTCTGTCTGCGAGATGATAAGAAGCTGAGGTAATCATGAAGCATCCTGATCCTGTAAAGCTGAGGAACTGGGGATGGAGGGAAAAGGGAGAAACTACACAGACATATTGAGAGAAGGGGAGACACACACACATACATGCACGCGCTCTTGCGCAGAAAGAGAGGGGGAAGGGAGGAAGGGGGGGGGGAGAGAGAAACAGGAGGAAGGAAGGGAGGGAGGGAGAGAAAGAGATGGAGAGTGGAAAGACAGGAGAGAGAGAGAGAGACAGAGAGAGAGAGAACACTAGTTTGAGTTGCCCAGTTGCAGCCCACAATGCCAGGAGCAGGGCAACTCCTCCTTACAGCATCAGTTACAACAAGGAACAGTGACAGTGACCAGTTCAGGGAACATGGAATCACCACAGTGTTTCAGGCTGCAGTGGTTGGACTAGGTATGGCCCATAAACTCATGTGTTTGAATGTTTCCTCTTAGGGAGTGGCACTACTAGGAGGTGTGGCCTGGTGGGAGTAGGTGTGACTTTGTTGGAGGAAGGGCATCACTAGGGAGTGGGCTTTGTAGAAGTTCAAACCAGGCCTAGTGTCTTGCTACTGTCTCTTCCTGCTGTCTGCTGATTCAGATGTAGAATGCTCAGCTGCCCCTCTAGCACCACATCTTCCTGTATGTTGCCATGCTTTTTGTCATGAGGATAATGGGCTATACCTCTGAACTTTAAGCTACCCCTGATTAAATGTTTTCTTTGATAAGAGTTGCTGTGGTCATGGCGTCTCTTCACAGCAATAGAAACCCCAAGACAAGGTCCAATACTTACAGACTAAAATATGGACATAGAACAGCATAATTCATGAGATTGAGTCAACTTTTACTTGAAGAAAGTCAAACAAAAAGTAATCTCAAAGACCTATTAAACTAGATTGGAATCTAGTCCCCCCCAACCCATCACTACCTGCTGGATGGAAATTCATTAATAGTTAAATAGTCATGAAAGCTAAGGAGAATGGACTACATTTTGTGCACTTATGCATCACAGTGTAATTCTACAAACCCCTGGAGGCAAAATGCAAACCATAATACTTACTGCTAAAGATATTAGGATCATATACATGGATTATTGTCTACTCTGTAAAGAGCAAATGAGAAGGAAGCACTTCCTGTACCAGCTTGTGTTCTATCACTTGTGCCTATGGTGATTGGGATCCATGTAAGGAAAGCCTCACATCTCCATGGAGACAGCAGAAGAAGGAGGGGTAGACACCTCTCTCCCCAGCTAGACTGCCACAGTTCATACCTCACATGCTCCCCACTTCCATTATTCGTTTCTGCTGCTGTGTCACCTCATTTATTGTTTTCATAGAGTTCTACAACACTGTGGTTCTTAATATGAATACTGTTTATCTCTCAGAAAGGAGCATGTCTGATTTGTTTAAAACTCACTTATAGTATGAATCACATCATTACCTCCCTGGGACCTTAGCAACTCAGCTTTTTATATCCTCAAATGTAAGAGCATTTTAAATCAAAAGGGAAAAATAATTATAAAACACATTTCTTTTCGTAATCACTATCCACTGATATAATAAAAGCCAAGGAGTTGGGCAGAGTGGCCTTAACCTCTGGGGGCTAATACTAACTACATTTTACACGCTAAGTCTCATGGATTAGCTAGGCAGTGGTGGCAGATGCCTTTAATCCCAGCACTTGGGAAGCAGAGGCTGGTGGATCGTTATGACTTAGAGGCCATCCTGGTCTACAGAGTGAGTTCCAGGACAGCCAAGGCTACACAGAGATACACTCTCTCAAACAAACAAACAAAGCTCAAAAGTCAAAAAGCAAAAACATCCCATGGATTATTAACATTCTATTAAGTACCAACTTGAAATATTTATAAATCATTATTTAAATATATGTTCTGTTTAATTTTAGTATATTAGCTATACTAATACACACACACACACACACACACACACACACACGACTGTATTTTCTTCTGAAATGAAAGAAAAGAAAGAGCTATCCAAAGAATTAGCCTTGCTTTCACTGTGATCAGCTTTGTAAGATCTTCCTTGATTATTGGTTGTGTGTATGTAAGGAGTGGGTCATGAAGTTTTTTCTCCCTAAAAACAATGGTAACTTGTAAAAAATTAATTTCATATAGAATTTTCAGAGTATTTTATTAAGCATGTATGTTACAGTTTGAATGCCGACATTGCTCCAAATCTGTGTATTGGTGCATAATACTCAATGTTGATAGTATTAAGAAGTTGGTCCTCTGGGAGGTCATTGATTGCATTTTAAGAACTCCATTCGCATGAGTGAAATATGAGAGCTTCCATAAAGGGCCCTTGCTGTCTTCAGCCACTATAAAGGGGCAGTGAGAAGGTGCGAACTTTGAAGCAGAGAGCAAGAAATCCTAGATCCTGAATCTACCAGTATTTTCATCTTCCATTTCGCAGATTTCAGAACCATGAGCAGTTGTTTGTAAACATTCCCATTGTTTGTAAATTACCCTGTAAAAGGTACTTCATTATAGCAGCCCGAATGAACTGAGACAATGTACATGCTTATATACAGATCTATTTTCAGGAGTGTTTTGATACATAGGAACTCACAAACATGTACTACAGGAAAAGTTATGTTCATGAAGTCAACGGCAGAAGGTTCCTAAAGACTTAAAGTCCACCTGCCTTGTCTTAGAATTGAGGGAGCTAAAGCCAGAAGAGGCTGTGTGACATTTTGGAGAGCAGACAGCCTCTAAATGTTGGAGCTTCACTTCTCATGAAAGTCCTTGACTTTGAGTGAGAGTTCCTTACAGGGCCTAGGCTATCTTCTGTAAGTGTGTCATCTGTCTGACTTGGAACTGGCTCTGCATCTCCAACCTAGACACTCAAAAGATGAAGAGAGATGCTGTTTCTTGCAGCCTATCAACAAGATGGCTCTTTTCACACCTCCCGTATTCACAGGAGACTTTTCCCCATGCTCCCGTCTGAGCCTCATTGTTAGTACAGCAGGAAATTGGAAATTCTCATGCCAAGATTGCTGCACTCAAATTATAAAGCCAGATAGCTGCTAATACACGGTGTGTGTGCTGAGAGGAGGTGAAACAGCAGGCAAGAGTGAGAAGAAGCAAAGAGGAGGACAGAAAGGACAGACAGGAAGGAAAGATAGAGAGATGGGGAGGAAGTCCAAAAGCTAGGAAATAAGCTTCTTCAAAATTAATTAAAAATTTAAAATAAGTTCAATTTTAAATAGTATCCAAGTTACATTATCTAGCATGTTCAGTGTAAGAATTTTCAATTTCCAGGTTTCCTTTTAGAGGAAGCACCCCATACTTAAGAACACATACACAGAGACACAGTTTCTCTTTCATTGTAAGGTATTTTGAATATATTGATACCTTGAGAAGGGAGACAGAAGGAAGAAAGAAGGTAAGAAGGTAAGGTGAGAAAATTTGGAGCTAGGAACAGGACACACAGGAGCAGGAGAGGAGGTAGGACCACAACAGGACCCCAGAAGCAGGTGCTTGTATGCTTGGGTCAAGGCAACATGATAGAGTCAGAATTCTGACTCTGAGGTTTCTCCTCAGTGATGAGAAGGGCAGGAGGCCAGCAAAGAGAGGCTTGAGAAAAGCAAAAGTCACAAGGCTTCCCTAGGTAAGGGTTTTTAAGTGGAGGTGTTGTTAGGGTTGGAAGGTGGGTCTCCTTTTAAAGCAGTGGTTCTCAAATTATGTGTTGCAACCCCTTTGGGAATTGAATGACCCTTTCACAGGATCACAGAAAACCTTTGAGAAACACAGATATTTACATTACAATTCATAACACTAGCAAAATTAGAATTCTGAAGTAGCAACAAAAATAATTTTATGGTTGGGTGGGTCACCACAACATGAGGAGTTGTATTAAAGGGTCACAGATTAGGAAGGTTGTAAGCAATTGTTTCAAAGGATGGATTGGGCAGCTCTTTGAAATGGTTGAGTCTGAAGAAAGGACAAGGGATCAATTTTGTTCAAAGCTAATTATGTGGTCCATAAGCTCAGCAGTCAGTGGAGAATGAATTTCATCCTCCAAAACACATAGATTGGAGACTTAATATTGAATGTGACTGTATGTAGAGATAGGGCCTTTAGGAAGCAATTAACGCAAAATAAGGCATTGGAGTCAGCACCTAATCTGATAGGACCAGAGCCCTTAAAAAAGACAGTCTGCCTCTCCCACCCTCCTCCCTCCCTACATCTCTCCCTCCTTCTCTCTCTTCCCCCCTCTTCTTCTTCCCCTCACCCCAGCCCTGTGACTCCCACCTTCACTGAAGGTCTTACATAGAGAAATAGCACAAGTTGAACCAGTACCTCCTGATTCACTCCTATGCTATCTTTAACCAACAGAGGCTTGTCTTGGAAGAAGTTAATATCCAGAGTTACTGCTTGTCTGAATTTATCTGAAAAACCCCAAAAAACAATGTGTGTGTTTTTCAGTACTCAGTGTGATCATAGCCAAGAATTTTTGGCAAAGATTTTTATCATCACAGTGTGTTCTGACTACTAATGGGCCAAGGGGCTGGTGGAATACAACACCCATGCACAGAGCCTGGGGTGGGAGGGAAACACCAGAGGAGGGGTGAGCAAAGGCCTTTGGAAATTAGGACGCCACATGAGCCATTGGAAGTTACATTAAACAGAGCGGACTGTCAAAGTCCTGGCACTGAAGAGAAATCTCATACTGGAGCTTCAAGGCAGAGTGACTTAGAAGTTCAGGGCAAGGAAAAAAAATGACATCTGATACAGGGAAATGTCTTTGACCTGGACAATAAAGTAAAATCAGCCTGCACTGCATGTTGAGGATGGAGGACTTTAAAGAAAGAGAGTTTTGGCAATGATGAGTGACTTAGCTTTATGTAATGGAAAACCTTCACCACATTCTGGTGCTAACAGTGTAAGCTTTGAGTCCAGGGCGACAGTTTCAAAACCCCTTTATTAAACACCCGCTCATCACAGCAGAGCCTAGACCAACAATGTGCCCTCATGTTGACATTTGCTCCTTCTCCCCCCTCCTGTCATCCAACCTTCTTTCCTAAAGTTACTTCCTAGATTAACTTTGTCTCTGGTCCCATTCCACAGGACTCTGATTAAAATAGCTGGCTACTGAAGAATTGTGTCTTTGGATGCTATTCTGGGTATTCATTTCTAGACCAGTGGTTCTCAACCTTCCTAACACTACGACCCTTTAATACAGTTCCTCATGTTGTGGTGACATCCTGGCCATAAAATTATTTTCATTGCTACTTCATAACTGTAATTTTTCTGTTATAAATTGTAATTATATCTGTGTTTTCCAATTGTCTTAGGTGGCACTCATAAAAGTATCAAAGGGGTCATGTCAGGTCCAGAACCACTGTTCTAGACTCTTGTCCTCAAGATCCTAATTTCCAACTTGAGGTGCACTTCTGTCAAGAGACTCTGGAAGATTTCCACTAAACTTCAAACTGTGTTTCCATTTGTCACAAGTTCCTTTTGCCATTCACCAATAGCCTAAGAACTCAGTTATCAGGGGATAACGGACTCTGGATATGTAGAGGCCAGGCTTATTGCTATAGAATGGAAGCAGGGTACAATATGCCAGAAACCTAGGGAACTCACCAAAGTGATCCTTCCATGTGTGGTCATAATAGTCACAAGGCAAGAGTCACCAAGGTGTATGGATTAAAAGCTATCAAGATCTCCATTCCTTTAGGGATGAAGTACACCAAGAAAGCAGCCTGGGTTAGCCTGGGTATTGCTTTGGTGTCTGGGAAGCATACAGTGATGCTGGAGGTGGAAGTGTGGATTTTGGACATGGTTTGGGGCAGCTGTGCTGGCCCAATGTAGTTCACTACACTTGCAGCATAGTATCTATCCACCTCCTTGAAAGGGCTGAATTTACTGGAAGTCAGGAGCAAACCTGAGCAATATGAAGGGTGGGCTCTATTAGATGTGTCCTGTGAGCCCCGGCAGCCATCACTCTCAGCATCACTGCTAATTTCAACTATTGTGACAGACAGTTCAGTCTATGGGAAGCAGTGCTATTTAAACCGGTGAAGCCCAGAAAGGCTCATATTTAAGTAAATGAATTTCCACGGAGCTGTGCGCGATCAGTGGATTGAGAACTAAAACAGTATCTTCCTCCATTTGCCTTCTGAGACAGTTAATCCCAAAATGCATTCTAGAAGTCTCTGCGGGAGTCCTGGTGAGATAAAGAGTTATTCTTCCACAGTGGTATCAGTGTCTCGCTCTTGCTTTTGGAAATCACGCTGAAGGGAAGTACCTGCACATGAGCCTCTGCTTTAGGCGTGGTGGGGAATCTGTGTTAAGGAAAGTACAGTTGGGCATTTCCCAGTTGTGCTGAGTAATAATCTTTGCCATGACATTTTAAAGTAATAATATATTGTTGGATTTCTATCTGTCTATTCCGATACTACCTTTTAGTAAGGAGCCTTGAAATAGTTCCACTACGATATGCCAAGGTGGGTGAATAATGCTCAGAATCTTCCATATGAGTTGCGAATTTTTTGTCCTTTTGTTTACTTTCTAAATTAGTGATTTTTTTCTAAAATTATATTTTATATTTAAAATATGTCTTATGTATTTTAATATATTTATAAGACATAATAATTTGTATATAATATATGAACTATTTTATAAATTTATTTATAAAATATATACACAGATACATAATATATAAATTTATTTTATTTTATATAAATATATTATGTATTTTAATAACATGTATCTTATATTTAGATGTTTTTTGTTTTTTTTCCCAACATTTATTTATTTCTTCAAATTACATCTCAATCACATTCCCTTCCTCCTCCCTCTCCCAGTCCCACCCTCTTACCCTCTTCCTCCTCACCCTCTTATCCACTTCTTTTTTTTTTAATTTAAGGTGTATCTTTCCCCCTCCCCAACAGCTTCCCCTTTTTGTCCAATAAAAGACTCTTTTTCTTATAACAATAAATATGATGTTTTATGATAGGGAACAGTTAAGAATACAGGAGTAAATGTACTAAATAAATAAATGACGCTAGTTCCTAAAACTATAATCATTGTTGATAGTTATCTATAGTAGAATACTGACTAAAAATGTATTGATACTATAACATTGAATGAAAAGTAGAACATATGCTATATTAGAGTGAATATAACTATAAAAATTACTGACAAGATGGGAAAAGCTGCTACTATTCTAGTTGGGAGCTAAAGGACAGAAATATATTAAAGCTTTTACTAACACTTACAATAATATAAAAACACAAGTTAGTTAAATGCACATTTTCTGGTGCTTAAAGCCCTGATGCAATTGAAATTTCATTGTGCCCGTCTTTTCCACCCAGTTGGCAACACATGGGGCTTTGTTCTTTCATTTGAGGAAAGTCACACTGTATTAATAATAACAACTTACTCTCTCAGGAGTTCTGGGAGCAAAGGCACCCGGTTTTGGAATGCTGGGCCTGCCCCTGCCTTCAAGACATTCTGAGAACTTTTCCCTGGAAACTATGGGACCAGTGAGTTTGCCTCCTTTCACGGTTTCCGCAAACAAATGTAACTTACTAAAGCTTAAAGACTTACATTTGTAAAAGCCATTAGTGTCGATTAATGCAGACAAATGATTGAGATTGGGACACTGGGAGGTGCAGCTCCACACCTTGTACCATTTACAGGCAGGAAATGAGAAACAATTAGGTTGGTGAGGCTGGAAAGCACCCCCTCCCCAGGCCCTGCCTGCATGGGGTCAGCTTCAGGAAAGTTCCATGGGAGTGAAATGGGAGAAGGGGTTGGGCCAGAGTAGCCAGATGGGAGCAACAGGCAGTAATGATGGCCAAAGCAGATTTCTCAGCCAACCACCCCGTATCCCGCATCACTGACAATTTGATGACAAGTTCTATTTGTGGCTCTCTAGGTATGCTTTGGTTTCTTGCAACTGTCTTGGAAATGTACTCTCTTTACCCTTTTAAAATGTATTCTAAAAGTTTTATTTATTTGTTATTATCATTATTATTATTGTGTGTTATGACGTCTCTCTCTCTCTCCCTTTCCCTCTCTCCCTCTCTCTCTCTCTCTCTCTCTCTCTCTCTCTCTCTCTTATATGTAGAGGTTAGAAGACAATTTTGCATAGATTAGTCAGAGATCAAATTCAAGTCATTACAATTATACAACAAGTACTTCACCCACTGAACCTGCTTTCTGGCCCCAACTTCTTGCCAAAAAAATATTTTCTGAGCACATAGTTGGTTCAAGGGACCTAATATTGAATGGGAGCATACTTGTTGCCCTCATGAAAGTCAATCTGGGCAATTTCAAAGTTATGTAACAGTGGGTGGAACCTATGGGACCTATGGAAATCCACCTAAACCTCATCTTAGGTATGGTAGAACTGGAGGTGAAGCCCAAGATAAGTGAAAACATCCATTCCAGAAATGAGAAAACTAATTTAGAATCAAACTACTCAGACATATCACCTAGAAATAAAGTAGACATCAATACTAGGTCTTAGAAAATAACAGAATGGAATATTTTTAATAAAAACAATGAATGACTCACTTAAATACCCTGAACTTTTCTTAAATTTTTTGATTTAGATGTTTGTGGGAAAAAATTATATTTTATCTTTTATTTAAGAAGACCAGGAAGTGGGTTTTTAAAAATTCTCTCAATAAAATTCATCTAATTACAAACAATCAAACAATGTTAAGGTCATTTGCTTATCTCTAAAAGGCACGCATTAGTTACTTTTTCTATTGCTGTGAGAAAACACTCTGACCAAGGAACTCCATAGAAGGAAGGGTTTATTTTAAGCTATAATTCTAGGGGAATTAGAGTTCATTATGGAGAGAATTGCAGCGGTGAGGAGCAGGATGGGTCAGGATACTGAGGACTCGCATCTTGAACTATGAGCAGGAAGCAGAGAGTAAACTGAGAATGGTTTGAGGCTTTGAAACCTCAAAACCCACCTCTGATGACATACTTCTTCTAGCAAGACCACACCTCCTAAGCCTTCCCAAACAATACCATCTATCAAAGACCAAGTATTCAAATGCCAGAATCTAAGACATTTATTTATCATTCAAACTACCACAGGACAAATATTTTAATTCTATAAAGTCATAAGCTTCAAGGACTCACAAGTCTGGTGGAGAAAGTTAAAGACCATATGCAGAGCAGAAGTTCTCAAATTGTGCTCTCCAAGATAGGAATAGGACATTCCTCCAGATTTAGTATAATATTTGAGTATAACTTGGTTATTGGACCATGCCTAAGAAGTATACATATTTGAATTGTGTCTTACTTTATAAGGCAAGGGCAGGGCCATCCTTAGAAGTAGGTCTTCACAGCATCACATCCTACAGCTCCCTTGTGAATTTTGTTTTGACTGCAATACTTCACTGCAATGGCACACTATCCCTGCTGTAAATTTTCTTTCCTCTTTTAATGAGCTCTGTTAAGTCCAACACTATATTCCATCAGCCAGCTAATATGAACAATCACTTAGTTTGCTACGTAAAATTGTATCTGGAAATTGTGGGGATTAAATGAGCTCCATGCGTGAATTGCTTAGGAATGTGCTTACCAGCTTTAGTTTAGTGTTATAAAAAAAAAAATCAAACTGGAAAGTTTGATAATTCATTGATGCATATGCCAGAATAGATAACTGTTCAAAGCAGTCTTATCAAAGGTGGAACACAATGATCATTAATTCAAAAGTATGGAACAATGACAAAAGAATTGGCCAAGCCTAAGGCCACTGGGAACCCAAGTACTAATGGTGCACAGAATCACATTTGCCCCATTAAACAGAGCAATTTGTTATTTAGCACTCATGAACCATGGCTAAGTCTCATTAGGCACTAGATGTTTTGATTTTCCATGAGAAGCTGAAGATCCTGTGTGTGTGTGTGTGTGTGTGTGTGTGTGTGTGTGTGTGTTCACAATAATTAGCATTCAAATGACACTATGTGAAACAATCAGAGTCTTCAGATTGGATCTTCCATAAGCCTACAGTTTGCAACTGTGGTCTTCATAACACTAAAGTGGGTGAGCACATTACTAAGCAATTCATGCATGGAGCTCATTTAATCCCCACAAGAAATCTTTGGAAGCAGAGATGACAGTGACACCCATTTCACAAAGGACAATGAGATACGGAGAAGATAAGGAGATTTGCAAGAATGTCCAGGTAGCAAGTGGCAGAGCCAGCATGGTTCAACAAGTATATAAATATTTGTATTCTCATAGATGTTCTTCTACTTACTATGGACTATGTCTCAATAAACCAATGTAAGTGGGAAATAGAAATAAAAATGCATTTAATGCATCCAAGTAACTGAACATAAAAGGCTAGCTATATAGAAAATGCTAGTTGCTTGTCTTAATAATGGTATGGCCTACTGAAGCTGAGGTTCATTACAACTTCCTAGCATCACACACACACACACACACACACACACACACACACACACACACACAC
>CAJQZJ010005020.1:4126598-4159397 GCA_907164525.1 Lophiomys imhausi
TGGCTGCGTTACGCTTTTGTGTGGTTCTCATTTTGTAGATGCACCATGGGCAAACCAGAGAGGCTAGCATCATTAGTATCGCCAAAGAGCCTACACCCGCCCACTCCTTAAGATGATCCATAGCCGTCTGTATCCAAGAAGTCAAGCCAGTAGCCAGGCTCAGATCAACCCGAGTGGAATTGATGTGGATGATTGTCGCTCTCAGCTCTCTCATCAAATTTTCAAATTCAGCCGACCAATCCTGTAAGAGGAACTTTGACAATTGTCTGGACAAGTTAGCAGCTTTTGTATAATTTTGATATTGTACAGAGGTAACACACAAACCTTGCATTTTCCACTCACACCCCAATTGTGCCAGTTGCCAAAGAGAATCAATCTGTTCTTGTATTAAATCTATGCGTTGATTAACTATCATAAGACCTCCTTTGAGATGAGAATTCATAGAGGCCTGAGTATCCAATGCCTGTGCCACAGTGGCTGAGATGTTATTCAGGGCATTGGCAGTCTGTATAGAACTAGACAAGGTGATAGCTGAGGCAGTAGCTCCCACAGCAGCAACAGTGATAGCAGTAACAATAGCTGCAGTGATGCCAAAATCTCTTTTAAATCTGAATAGCATCATGGTATTAGGAGCCTCTACAGGAACTGGTACATATCGAGGCATTCTAGTCACCACAGCCACAGGAAAGGCTGTGGCATTCCAGCATAGGGCATAAAAACATGTGCCTGGAGTGCATACTAACTTTTCTTCACCTAAGGATGCACTCCCATTACTTACAATCCACAGAAAAGGAGGCCAGAGACATACTGGCGAAGCTGAAAAGCTCTTGTTGCGATAAGAATGAAACAAAGAATTCCAAGTACCAGAGCCACTACTGCTAGAGAAATCCAATCTGGTAGCAGACCCTAGGGAAAAATTACCTCTTTGATAAATTCCTACTCCAAGCATAATGACAGGTCCCAAGTCCATGCAACTTCCATTTACTCCACACAAAAGCCACAAATCAAAAGGATTGGTGGCAGTCTGCTGAGGATCCCTAGTAGATATATCAAGCATTCCTGTACAAGACTTATTCACTATATTACTAATCATGGGGCTAAAGGAAAAATGATCTTGTTGAACCCAAACTGCTCTGCGCTCCTGACATCCAGTCCAGGGAAAAGGTCCTTCCTCTCCTGTGGATCCTCTACAAAAAGGTGCCCAGCGTGGCTGTCTGGGGGGGTCCCAGTCAGAGACTCGTGTGGGCCACCATCCTTCAAGGTGAGAACCATTGCCTGAAAACAAACCACCACTCCTACCCCCAAACCTCAATTGTGGTAAAAAATCTGCTGACTGCTGAGACAATTTAATGCATTTTGTATCATCTGACCTATTGAAGCTCAATAAAAAGCACAAACTACCCTTCAAGCTGACATTTCTATTACCCTCTATAGGGCTTCTCTGATCATCAAAGGGAAGGTAGGGTAAGCCTAAGCTTCTATTACTGCTAAATAAGCGTGGAAACACAGTTGCATCATGTCTGACCGGCATCGGCTTTGGGAATATCGACAGGATCCCCCATCTCGGCTCGGTCATTCCTGACATACTCACGGCTACTAACACCAGGATCCTTAGGAAGGTCTTCATGACGAATCTTCCTCACAAGGCGTTCAGGCACCCACACTGGATCTTGTTGATCCTGAGGAAAAACACAAACAGACCCTCTCGCCCATGTTAGCACGGGGTCAGGCCCCCGCCAAGAGCCTGTCAGAATGTCCTTCCACTTCACCATGCTTTTAGGTGAACCATGGGAATCCTGATGTCTGTCCACTGCTGAGCGGCCTTGAGCATCCAAATTGAAAAAATTTAAAATAAATAAGGCTAAAGACATTCTCTCCTTGGGGGTACGGCCTTGGCCTATTCCCCCTTTTTGTTTTTGCAAGCATTCTTTCAAGGTGCGATGAGCACGCTCCACAATTCCTTGTCCTTGAGGATTGTATGGTAATCCGTGATTAAGCTGTACCTCCATCTGATTACAGAAGGAGACAAAGGACTGAGCCGTATAGGCTGGTCCATTGTCCGTTTTCAGCTGCTGTGGTTTTCCCCATGCAGCCCAGGCCTCTAAGCAATGTCCTATGACATTGCGAGCCTTTTCTCCACTCATAGGTGTAGCATGTATGATACCTGAGCAGGTATCCACAGATACATGAATATATTTTAAGGTTCCAAACTCTGAAATGTGGGTAACGTCCATTTGCCAGATTTTGAGTGGCAACAACCCTCTAGGGTTCACTCCCACACTGGGAGGATGATGATGAATCACACACTGAGGACAGTCCAAAACTACTTGTCTAGCATCTGCTCTAGACAAATGGAATTTCTGCTGTAGAGTTTTTGCATTTACATGAAATAATTGGTGAAACTGTCTGGCTTGGTCCAGGAATGAGCTCCAAAAAATGCATTCCATCCTGGTCCATTGATCAACTTTATCATTACCCTCACTTAATGGTCCAGGTAATCCTGTATGTGCTCTGATATGTTGAATATAAAAACACCTTTTTCTCTGCCAGATTAAAACTTGTAACTCTTGTAATAAGGCACATACTATACTACTATTCTTAATAGGACCTGCTAATTCTAATACTTTCACTGCGTTGACCACATAGACTGAATCTGAAATCAAATTGAATGCAAATTGACATCTTTTAAACACCTCCATTACTATTTTCAATTCTACTATTTGGGGGGAGCCCGGTTGAAATTGACATAACACGGGCTCTTGTCTTTCTATCAAATAGGCTCCACAGCCTGTCTTTGAGCCGTCAGTAAACACATTTGGTGACCCTCAAAGTGGTACTGCTGAAGTAACCTTAGGGAATATCACTGGGTGCTCCTTAAAAAATAATAGTAATGGATGTTTAGGATAATGGTTATCAATCACTCCTTCAAAGCTACATTGCAATATTGCCCAGTCATCTACAGTGCCACACAAAATCTTAATTTGATAACTGGAATAGGGCACTATTATACTGGCAGGAGCAACTCCAAAAGACTGCAAGCATTGTTGGATACCATTCAAGGCTAAAGCAGCAGGTGCAGTGGGATAATGTTCTATGGATTTTTTCGGAGAAATCTTTGAATAGGTCCATAATAATGGTCCGTCCTGCCATAACAATCCTGTAGGTTGACCATAGGTGGCAAATATGCACAATGCAATGGGCTGTCCTTCCTGCCATCTCTTTAGGAAGTCACTCTGTAACCTTTCTTCCACTTTACATAAAGCTTTTCTTGCTTCGTCTGTTAATTGCCTAGGAGAATTAAGTGCTGAGTCACCTTTCAAAATCTCATATAGGGGTCTTATTTCATAATTTGGTAGCTTTAAATAGCCTCTTACCCAATTGATATCTCCTAACAACCTTTGAAAATCATTTAAAGTCTTTAAATTATCTTTTCTTATCTCAATCTTTTGAGGTATTATCTTTTCAGGTCCAACCTTCGCTCCTAAATAATCAACCACATTTTCCTTTTGAACCTTATCAGGAGCAATAAACAACCTTTTCTTTTTTAATAATAGAACTAATTCTTCATAGGCCCGATCTAACATTTGTTCACTCTTAGCTGCCAGTAAGATATCATCCATATAATGAACACATCTCAAATCTGGAAAATTCTTTCTCAAGGGAGCAATGGCTTCCCCCACATATAGTTGGCACATAGTGGGGCTGTTTGCCATGCCCTGGGGCAATACTACCCATTCAAACCGCTGATCAGGTTCCTCATGGTTACAGGATGGAACAGTAAATGCAAATCTCTCACTATCCTTGGCACACAAAGGGATGGAGAAAAAACAATCTCTTATATCTATAACTATAATGGGCCATGAGGCTGGCAAAGATGATAAAAGCGGCAAGCCATGCTGCACTGGGCCCATGATCTGCATTTGTTGATTTATGGCACGCAGATCATGCAATAATCTCCATTTTCCAGATTTCTTTTTAACGACAAAGATAGGTGTATTCCAGGGAGATACAGATGGTTTTATATGCTTTAAAGACATCTGTTCATCCACCAAATCTTTGGCTGCATTCAATTTTACAGAGGAAAGTGGCCACTGAGGAACCCATACTGGATCCTCCGTTTTCCAAGTTATAGGAATGCCCTCCTCAGTGGCCCCTAGGAAAAACCCAGGCCCTGTCTCTTTTGTCTTTGCTGCATAGATATGGGACTCTTTCGTCCCTGCAAATATTTTCCTATTCCAAAGCCTGGAGCATATCCCATATCTTGCATCATATGTTGGGCTGAATCAGAATAGTCATTACTCAATTTAAATCCCATATCCTTTAAAAGGTCTCTTCCCCAAAGGGAGATAGGGAGCTCAAGTACATATGGCTGCATTTCTCCTGAGTGGTTCTCTTGGTCCTGCCACTTTAATAACCTTGCACTCATATCTGGAGTCTTAGCATAACCCAGGCCTTGAAGTGTTTGAGAAGAGGCTTGTACGGGCCAACCTGAAGGCCAGTCTTTCTTTGCTATGATACTCCTATCAGCCCCAGTATCCAAAAGGCCCAGGATCTTTTTACCATCAACTTTTAACTCTAAGACGGGGCGTTGGTCCAAATCCAGGGAGAGAAAAGTCAAATCTGCCCGTGGACCCAAAACCATCTTTTCCTCTCTCTCTCTATCCTTTGCTGCATAGCGGTCATGTAAGCTCGGCAACATGATCAATTGAGCAATTCTATCTCCAGGAGAGATAGCCGTTATACCACGGGGGGAGGCTACCATGATCTTAACCACTCCTGTATAATCTGGATCTATAACTCCAGGATGGACAATAAGTCCTCTCAAGGCTGATGATGACCTCCCCAACAACAAACCAACTGTACCAGGTTCAAGGGGTCCTTTAAAATCTGTTTCAATTAACTGGACCCCCATTTGGGGTGTTAATACGAGTCTGGTGGTGGAGCAGAGGTCCAATCCTGCTGAGCCTGCAGTGGCTCTCCGCGGTCTCTCGGATGGCGGAGGGTTGGCCATCTCTCTTGATTCTGTTCTTTGTCCTGATTCTCTACTGCCCCATATATTTGTGGGCCCTGAGGTCGTGGGCCCCGCTGTCCGTTTTTTGGACGAGCACCACCGTAACCTAGTGTTAAAGGCTGGCCATGGATGTCTATCACTGAACGGCATTCATTAGCCCAATGGTTCCCTTTTTTACATTTTGGGCATAACCCCGGCCACCTGGGGTGTTGTACATTTCCTGTACTTTCTGTACTCCTTCCCCTGGGGCACTGTCTTTTAAAGTGTCCCATCTTGCCACACTTAAAACAAACTCCTGAACTTCCTCCACCTTTTCTGGCCAACTGTATTACTGCGGCAGCAAGACCAGCATTAGTTAACGGCCCTCCAAGCTCTCTACACACTTTCATCCAGGCTTCTAGGCCTTTGTTCTTATAAGGGGTGATAGCGGCTCTACATTCTTTGGTACATTGCTCATAGACCAACTGTTTTATTAGTGGCAAAGCAGCATCCGGGTCACCAAAAATCTTCCCTGCTGCTTCCACCATTCGTGCTACAAAATCTGAAAAAGGCTCCATGGGGCCCTGTAGAATCTTAGTTAAGTTCCCACTCACCTCCCCTTTATTAGGAAGAGATCTCCAAGCCTTGATAGCTATCTTGTTTATTTGCTCATAAATCTGAATAGGATATCCTATCTGCTGGTTGGCAAATCTCCCCTGCCCAAGCAGCATATCTCTATCCCAGGCTGGATTTCCATCTCTCTGATTATTGGCTGCTTGCTCAGTGGCATACTCAATCAAGAAAGCTTTCCAGTCTAAGTATTGCCCTGGACTTAAGCAGGCACGGACCAGGCCACTCCAATCACTCGGAGTCATACAATGTCTGCTTAATGCTTCTACTTGAGCCATTGTAAAAGAAGCAGTAGTACCATAGGTACGAACCGACTCTGCAAGAGATTTTACTACTTTAAAATCAAGCGGTTCCTCGTACCTGTTCCCTTGTGGGTCTTGATATACAGGATAAGCAAACTGTAATTCTGTTCTTACTTGTGTCCACATCCCCGGGCAGAAAGATCTCCCTACTTTCAGTGACTGAACAGGCTGATCTATCTGAGTGGCTTCTGGATATGGGGGAGGAGTTGAAGGTGCCATGGCAACGGCTTTGTTTACGCCAGCTGCCGCCAGCGTGGCTGAAGGCACTGTAGCAATGACTCCACCCACTCCGACTGCCGCTGACGTGTCAGGCGCCATGGCAACAGCTCCACCCCCACCGACTGCAGCAGCGGCTCCTCCCACACCGACTGCCGCCTGCGTGTCCTTCTCTTTTATCTTTTTCTTTTCCTTTTTTCTTATAACAGTCCTCTCCAACTGTTCTAGTAGAGCGTGTAGCTCTCCTTCAGAATCTGTGCTCTCTGAGTCCTCAAAATCTCTAAAATCTCTAAAATCTGTGAGATCGGGATAGAGAGGAACTTTCTTTTTGCCTCCCTTTTCACTGTCTGCCTGCTCAAATCTTTCGCCTTTGTTACTTTCCTTTTCACTGTCTACTTGCTCAGATCTTTCCCCTTGCAGCAGTTCCAAGGCTGACTCTCCCTCTTTGATTGCATTACAACATCTCTGATCTTCTAAACAACTCCTCACCATTTTCCAAATCGGTCTTACTCCATGCTTCAGAGTCCCTTGCTCCCAAGCAAAATCCAAGTCCCTGCCTAATTTGTCCCAGCAGGATACCGTAAGATTCCCGGACACCGCAAACCACGGAGCCACGGAATCACATTCATTCAAAAATCTTTCTAGGGTAGACTTCTTAATCTTTAATTTCCTAGCTAAAAGTAGCTCCTGAAGAGCCAGAAAAATTGGGTGTGACTCAGACAACCCCATGTTTAAAAATTTACTTTCAGTCTGCAGCTTCCCCACGAAACTGTATCTTTTGTTCGCTATCTCCGCGAAACTTTACCGTACGTTCACTATCTCCGTGAAACTTCACCGTACGTTCGCTATCTCCACGAAACTTTACCTTGTGTTCGCTATCTCCGTGAAACTTTATTGTCCTGATTTATCCCAGGAACTTACCAACGCGTTACCCCTGACTGCAGGAGTTCTGAGTCTTTTCTGGGTTCCCCGTACGGGCCACCACTTTGTCGCGTCCCCCCTTGTCCAGCAAGGAATGACGCAACTCCCAAAAGCTCTTCTCCTGCAGTTTATTCAGGTCCCTTGAAAACAGTCTTCCGAATGCCCGGGCAGACCCAACCCACAGGCTAAATACTAAATGAACAGCCAATCAAGTAAAGCCAAGTGGTGCTATCTTAGAGGCCCACATATGCGGAAGCAAGCCAGATCAGCGGTCTTCATCAAGAGCGCTCACCGTCGGGCTGGTGGAAGGCGGAGACCAGCGCCATCTTTAAGGCGCGGCACGTCGCAGCTCTCTACATGATCTGCCCCAATGTTTTTGTGAAACACACTGTCACCAGCTCTGCTTGTAGTCAGTCTCAGCTCCTCATTGCTTTGCTGCAGCTATGTTTGGTCTCTGCACTCAGCTACAGTGCCCAATGTGCCACCATGTTGGGAACTCCTGAAAGAAAATCTTACTTACCTTTCCTATTGTGGTCCAGCTGCTTTTCCTGGTTGGGTGGACAGGTCCTCAAGCAGGCTGGATATCACGTAGACAGGCGGGGCTGCTGATCTGTGGCTGGAGCTGTGGGCTGGATCCACTCATGGGCTGGAACTGCTCTGGCCAGTGCTCCTCTCCAGAAGGGTGACTGAGCTGGCTGATCTCAGGGTGGTGTTCCTGGGAATTACATGAGCTGTTTTGCTGTGGAAATTCAGACATCGTCTGTGTTTCACAGTGGGCTGCAGGACCTCACATTCACTCCACAGAGACAAATCTCATTCACCTAATACTCAGATACAATGCTCTATGGATGGCACCATCTTGGATTTGACTCATTGATACAAAATTAAGATTGTATTTGGCTACATTGGTATTGATCTTTGTGTATTGATACAAAATTAAGGTTAACTCTTTTTAAGGTATTGTACCTAGGCAATGCTTAAAAATGAAATGTGAAGTTTTGGCCTTTTGTTAGCAACTGTCATAAACTGTTTAGGATAATTAAGAAGTACAAACTAATAGCCATTCAAGCATGTCATTTTGTTAGGTACTAGGGCAGTCTATCACAGATGTTTTCTAAGTGAATCAGAAATCAAGTTGCTAAGAGACAAGCAACATTTACTTATCCAAATATATGGAGATAGATATGTGGTCTTCAAAAACCTCAAGAGATTCATAGAATATGACATTCAAAGATGTTTTCTTAAGATATTTTTGATATTGAGACATTTCAGCTCCTGACAACACCCCTATTCCTCTCAAATAGATTATGAGCATCAAAGAATCTCCATTTGGAGATGGTTGCATTGTGGCAAGCTTGTCACTAGGTAAGAAAAATCCCTTGCTTCAACTGTAGACAGAATGCTGTCCAAAATGGACAAAACTTGGAAGCAGGTAAGTCGACAGCTTGTCTCTAGCTCTGCCAAGACAGGGCAGGCAAGTCCTTCATAATTCCTTCTTTACAATTAATGTCTGTCAGAGAAATGTGGCCAAAAGGCTGAAGATTGATACTCTAATGTATGGAGAGAAACTGGGAACTGTCCAGGCAGCCAGTTGTCTGTCATTTCTTAGTTTTGGAAGCTGCTGGCCCTGCACTTTCTGTATAATCAGATATATTTATCCTTCTCGGGTCTCTGATGTGGTTGAAGACTAGATAGTTATAGTCTCATAGTTAAATTTTGAGTTGTTTAGGAATTAAGAGGGTGTTCTGGATCTCAGAAGATGTTTTTAAAATTGTGATGCAAGTTAGGTTGGAAGCTGAGTTGGATATAGAACGTTAAACTGATGGAGATGAATGCATAGTAGGACATTAAAGTCAGTTGCCAAATATGTATAGACTGGACATTGGGAATGTATGTTATGCCTTATAATTTTCATAATTGTGGACTAATTATTCTTGAGGTTTTGTATTGTATTTGTTGTTATAAGAGAAAGAACCATTTGTTGGACTGAAAGGGGCAGCTGTTGGGGGGAAAAGATGTACCTTAAACTTAAAAAAAAAGGAAGCAGATGGGGGGTGGGAGGGGGAAGAAGATGGGAGGGTGGGACTGGAGAGGGTAGTAGGGAGGGGATTGTGATTGAGATGTAACTTGAAGAAATTTTTAAAAAGAATAAATACATATGTCCTATCATAGCCATAAAAAATCTTATTGGGAAGGAAAAAAATAATTCAGGCCTATTGGGTCAGAAATCTAGGAGGTTCTGACTCACACCAACCGTTGAGACTCATTTACCCAAGATATTGGGTAGCAGGATGAGTTCCATCTGGCTTTATAATCTAAACTGAGGTCTAACTCCAGTCAAGGAAATATTTAAGACTGCATTTTTCCAAAGTTTGTTTTATGGAACATTTTCTGCTCTGTGTTAGTAGATATTACTCATCAAAAAGTGAAATATCTAAATATCATTGGAAAATACTGTATTGAACAAAATTAAACCAGTTTCCCCACTGTACAGGTTTTGTGAGACTTTGCTCTGTATCATGTATCCCTAAGTCTTAACTGAGGCCTCCTGAGAGAGGATTTAGGGATTTAGTGTTTGATCACCTGTATGCAGATGCTGTCTGTACCAGTGACTATGTTTGCATCATTGAACAAGTTGGTTAACAGGCCCATCTCTTCATTTCTTAACCTTTAAATTGAAACTAACAGAAACAACAACAGTAATAATAATAATAATTATTATTATTACCTTTTTATAGGGTTGTATGGAGAACTAAATAAGAGTTCAAATTTAAAAGTTAATCTCATAGAAGCTGAGAATAGAATTGTGGTTACTATAGACTGGGGAGAGGAAGGAGGAATGAGAAAAGGTTGATCTAGAGCAGTGGTTCTCAACCTGTGAGTTGTGACCCCTTTGGGATTATATATCATATATCCTGCATATCAGATATTTACATTATGATTTGGTACAGTAGCAAAATTACAGTTATGAAGTAGCAACAAAATAATTTTGTGGTTGGAGAGTCACCACTACATGAGGAACTGTATTAAATGGTCATTACATTAGAAAGGTTGAGAACCACTGGTCTATCACATCAAACTAGAATTGGATAGAAAGCCTGGATCTTATTGCACGGTAGAGTGACAATTGAAAAACAATGATATACCTTTCTTGATGCTTCTCCCTTCCCTGTCAACTTGATTGGCTTGAAAGATGCCAATTATCAAGGTACACCTCTGGGAGGACATCTCCAGAGATTATTATGTAATGAGGGCCCTGAACTAATGAATGGTTTAATCCAGTGATAGATTCTAAATCTGCATCTTCAACAAATGGTGCTGGTCCAACTGGATGTCCACATGTAAAAGAATGAAATTAGACCCATACTTATCACCTTGTACAAAACTTAAGTCCAAGTGGATCAAAGACCTTAACATAAGGCCAGACACAATAAATTTGAATGAGCTTTTTTTTTTATAAATACTTTATTTTTTTTCTTCAAGTTACATCTCAGTCACAAACCCCTCCCTATCCCACCCTTCCACCCTCTTCCCCCCAGAAGTTTCCCCTTTCAGTCCAACAGATGGTTCCTTCTCTTATAACAGTAAGTATTATACAAAGCAACAGATATAAATATGCCACATTTATGACAATTAAATGGCCCAGTATACCTTCCCAATGTCCAGTTTATAAATATTTGGCCCCTGACTTTAACATTCTACTATCTAACCATCTCCATGAGTTTAAAGGTCTATATCTGACTCAACATTCATATTAATTTGCAACACATTTTTAAGAGTATCTTCTTAGATCTATAACACCCTATTGATTCCTAAACAACTCAAAATTTAACTATGAGACTCTAGCTGTCTATTCTTCAACCACCTCAGAGACCTGAGAGGGATAAAAATATCTGCTTATATAGGAAGTGCAGGGCCTGCAGCTTCCAAAACTAAGAAAGGACATACCAATGACTGCCTGGACAGTTCCCATTTTTCTCTCCATACATTCCTGCATCAGTCTTCAGCCTTTGGGTCCTGTTTCTCTGACAGACATTTGTTGTAGAGCAGGGATTATGAAGGACTTACCTACCATGTCTTGGCAGAGTTAGGCTGTCGACTTCCCTGCAACCAAGTTTTGTCCTTTTTGGACAGCAGTCTGTCTGGAGTTGGTGCAAGGGGTTTTTTCATGCCAAGAGATAGGCTTGCCACTAATTCAACCATCTTACAGTGGAGGTTCTTCGATGCTTATCTTCTACTTGGAGTAGAATAGGGGGTGCTGTCAGGCGCTGATATGTCTCGATATCAAAAAAAAGAAGAAGAAAAGAAAATCTTAATTTAAGATAACATCTTTGAATGCCATATTCTTCAGATCTCTTGGGGTGTTTGAAGATGCCCTATCCATCTCTTGTATTTAGATAAGCAAATGTTGCTTGTCTCTTAGCAACTTGATTACTGGGTAGTTTAGAGAATATCTGTGATAGACTGTCATAGTAGCTAACAAAGTGACATGTTTGCATGACTAGGAGTTTGTTTTACTTAACTATCCTAGACCGTTTTAGACGGTTGGTATCAAGAGGCCAGAGCTTCACATTTTATTTTTAAGTATCTCTAGGTATGATACCATTAGGAAGCGTTACCTTTAATTTTGTATCAATATACAAAGATCTATTCAATTGTGGTTAAATATACTCTTAATTATGTATCAATATACAAAGATCAATGCCTATGTAGCCCAATACAATCTTAATATTATGTCCATATACAAGGGTCAATACCATTGTGGCCAACTGTAATCTTAATTTTGTATCAATATACAAAGATCACTACCGATGTAATCCAATACAATCTTATTTTTGCACAATAAACAATGGTCAATACCACTTTAGCCAAATAAACTACTAATTTTGTATCAATATACAAAGGTATAAGGGCATATTCAATAATCTGCCCCTTCTTCTTGGACCTTCCTGTGCTATGTCTATATCTCATTTTTCTCAAGCCTATGCACTCCTACATAGGAGAGGAGGAAGGATACAGAAAAGGAAAAGTAGGAAGTCCCTGGGACTAACCTCCAAAATCCATTAAACAGGACCATTTATCAGCTTGTAATCTCTTCCCTTAAATATCGGAGTTTTCAGTTATCCTTCAAATAACCAAAAAGAAGGGCGGAGAAACACCTTCCCCACCCTCGGAGCATGGGACGTCGCTCTCTTAAAGTGACTTCCTGCTGATTTGGGTCGTAGTAGACCTGTTTGGGGCCGAACTCAAATGGAAAAAATGGTTAAAAATGTTAGTACAATCCTTTTATTTTCAGTCCTTCTGTTCTCAGCTGTTTAGATGACCTAAGGGGTTTGTAGGGAGAAGCTGATCTTGCAGGCTTCACTGAGGTTCCGGCCAGGGCATTGTGTAGAGCTGAACAGTCCCAGCGACATTGGATTGCCATGGTGGTTGCAGGCCCCCGATGGAGACAGCTATTAAGGAAGTCTGCCAGGCAGAATCAACTGGGTCACTCGTCCTCCTTGGTGCCTGATTCTGCTCTCTGCTGAGGTTTCTGCTGTCCAGCCGTCCCCGGGCTCCTCTAATGGACGCTTGGTTTCTCCTGGAAAGATAAGAACAGAGCCCTGCCCCAATCCCAACCCTGGGACAATTGCCCTCTTTTTTTTGGGGGGGGGCTAGGTAGTACTTCTCCTGAAGCAAATTTGGCCTTCCGACAACATACAAAGCGTTATCTTCCAATCTGGGTTAAAGAAGAAATCATTCTGTCACCTTGGAGCTAAACCAGCTCCAGTGTACATATTTTGAGATCACAAAGGACAATCTGCCTGCATCAAGAAGGCCTTTTGTAAGTAGCCTCCAAACCTAGGTCCCTCCAAATCCCATGTGTGTGTCTCTGAACTCTAATTATTGGGATCAGAGACCTGTGTTTCCCATCTGAAGGGATCAAAGATGTGTTCCACCACTCCTGGATCGAAGTCTTTCTCTATTTAGAGTTTGCCCTGCATCAGGCTGACCCTGAGCTCCGGGAACTGCCTGTTTCTGTCTCCAGTGTGCTGGGAGCTGGGACCAAGGGTGTACTCTTCTTGAATGTTGGGACCAAGAGTATGCACCCTCACCACCCCGCTCCGTATGACTCCAGAATACCTAAGACCACCAACTCTACGGTGCTCCCCCCCCCCCGTCTCCACTGAAGTCAAAGGCATGGGCCAACACCACAATTCTCTTGTATTTTACCTTAGCTCCACGTCTTCTCTACACCTGGATGGTCTGCAAAACCAGGCTGAATGGCTATATCCTCTATTCCATTCACAGTGTTTCAGCCTGCCACCTGCCCCCTTTTTTTTTTAGTTAATAAATTTATTTGTTTGTTGCTTCAGGTTACATCCTTATCATATTGTCCTCTTTTCCTGCTTCCCAGCCCCACCCTCCCATGCTCTACCCCCTGACCCTTCCGTCTTGTTCCTCTGGGGTGGAGTGTCCCTGCCTAACAGTCTCTCACCACAGATCAGGAGTCATATGAGGGCCAAGAGCCTCTTCATTCACCGGGGGCCTACGAGGCAGTACTGCCAGTGAAAGGTGTCTCCTTGCTACTGGGGGAATACTAAAAAAAAGACCAACAAACACACAAACCCACAAAAACAAAGAATATCAACAAAAAAAGAGAGGAAAAAGAGAAGGGAAAAGGAAAAAGAAAAAAGAAAAAACGAAGGAAAAAGAAAAAGTTAAAAAAAAATTTATGTCCATGTTCCTTTTGGTGTGTTGGTTGTAGTACAGATATCCTGTACGATATAGCTAAAATCCTACTATAAGTGAATAGATGCCATGTGCATCTTTCTGAGACTGGGTTAGCTCACTCAGGATGAGCTTCTCTAGATCCATCCATTTGGTTGCAAATTGCATGATTTCATTGTTTCTTACAGCTGAGTAATATTCCATTGTATAGATATACCACAATTTTTTATTCCATTCTTCAGTTGAGGGACATCTGGGTTGTTTCCAATTTCTAGCTATTACAAATAAGGCTGCTATGAACATAGATGAGGAGACTTCCCTATGTCTCCGTGAGAGGTCCTTTGGGTGTATACCCAGAAGTGGTATGGCTGGGTCTTGAGGCAAGGTTATTCCTAGATTTCTAAGATATCGCCAGACAGACCTCCATAGTGGTTGCACAAGCCTGCACTCCCACCAGCAATGGAGTAGGGTTCCCCTTTCTCCACACCCTCGCCAACATGTGCTATCGTTTGAGCTCTTTATCTTAGCCATTCTAACAGGTGTTAGGTGGAATCTCAGGGTCGTCTTGAGTTGCATTTCTCTGATGATTAAGGATGTTGAACATTTCTTCAGGTGTCTCTCAGCCCTTAGGGATTCCTCCTTTGTGAATGCTCTATTTAGCTCCATCGCCCATTTTTTGATTGGATTATTTGGTTTCTTGGCATTTAGTTTCTTGAGTTCTTTGTAGATTTTAGATAATAGCCCTCTATCAGATGTGGGGTTGGTGAAGATTTTCTCCCAGTCTGTTGGTTGCCATTTTGTACGAATGATAGTGTCCTTTGCCTTACAGAAGCTTTTCAGTTTCATGAGGTCCCATTTATTGATGGTTGATCTCAGGTTCTGAGCTGTTGGTGTTCTGTTCAGGTAGTTGTCACCTGTGCCAATGAGTTCGAGGGTTTCTCCTATTTTTTCTTCTAGTATATTTAGTGTGGCCGGCTTTATGTTAAGGTCTTTGATCCACTTGGATTTAAGTTTGGTACAAGGTGATAGGTATGGGTCTAATTTCATTCTTTTGCAAGTAGACATCCAGTTGGACCAGCACCATTTGTTGAAGATGCTGTCCTTCTTCCATTGTGTGGTTTTGGCTTCTTTGTCAAAGATTAGTTGGCCATAGGTGTGTGGGTCCATGTTTGGGTCTTCAATTCGATTCCATTGATCCACTGGTCTGTTTCTATACCAGTACCATGCTGTTTTTATTACGGTTGCTCTGTAGTACAGCTTGAAATCTGGGATGGTGATACCTCCAGATGTTTTTTTATTGTACAGGATTGATTTAGCTATTCTGTATTTTTTGTTGTTCCATATGAAATTGAGAATAGCTTTTTCCAGGTCTATAAAGAATTGTGTTGGTATTTTGATAGGAATTGCATTCAATCTATATATTGCTTTTGGTAGGATAGCCATTTTTTTATGTTGATCTTACCTATCCATGAGCATGGGAGATCTTTCCATCTTCTAAAGGCCTCTTCCATTTCTTTCTTCAGGGGCTTGAAGTTCTTGTTATATAGGTCCTTTACATGCTTGGTTAGAGTTACCCCCAGGTATTTTATGTTGTTTGTGGCTATTGTGAAGGGAGTTGTTTCCCTTATTTCTTTCTCGGTATATTTTTTTGTTGTATAAAGAAGGGCTTCTGATTTTTTTGAGTTAATTTTGTATCCAGCCACCTTGCTGAAGTTGTTTATCAGCTGTAAGAGTTCTTTGGTGGAGTTTTTGGGGTCGCTTATGTATACTAACATATCATCTGCAAATAGGGATAATTTGACTTCTTCATTTCCAATTTTTATCCCTTTGATCTCCTTTAGTTGTCTTATTGCTCTAGCAAGAACTTCAAGTACTATATTGAAGAGATATGGTGAAAGTGTACATCCTTGTCTTGTCCCTGAGTTTAGAGGAAATGCTTCAAGCTTCTCTCCATTTAATTTGATGTTGGCTACTGGCTTGCTGTATATTGCCTTTATTATTTCTAGGTATGGTCCTTGTATGCCCGTTCTCTCCAGAACTTTTAGCATGAAGGGGTGTTGGATTTTGTCAAATGCTTTTTCTTCATCTAGCGAGATTATCATGTGGTGGTTTTTTTCTTTCATCTTGTTTATGTGGTGAGTTACATTGATAGACTTTCATATATTGAACCATCCCTGCATTCCAGGAATGAAGCCTACTTGATCATGGTGTATGATACTTTTGATGTGTTCTTGAATTTGGTTTGCTAGTATTTTATTAAGTATTTTTGCATCTATGTTCATGAGGGAGATTGGTCTGAAGTTCTCTTTCTTTGTTGGGTCTTTGTGTGGTTTAGGAATCAGAATGACAGTGGCCTCATAGAATGAGTTTGGCAGTGTTCTTTCTGTTTCTATGTGGTGGAAGATTTTGAAAAGTAATGGTGTCAGTTCCTCTTTGAAGGTCCGGTAGAATTCCGTGCTAAAGCCATCTGGCCCTGGGCTTTTTTTGGTTGGAAGATTATTAATGACTGTTTCTATTTCCTTGGGTGTTATTGGGCTGTTTAAGCTGTTAATCTGATTTTGATTTAGTTTTGGTAGGTGGAATTTATCGGGGTAATTGTCCATTTCACTTAGGTTTTCAAATTTAGTGGAATATAGATTTTTAAAGTAATGCCCGAATATTTTCTGGATCTCCTCAATGTCTGTTGTTATTTCTCCCTTTTCATTTCTGATTTTGTTGATTTGGGTTCTTTCCCTTTGCCTTTTAGTTAATTTGGCTAGGCGTCTGTCTATTTTGTTGATTTTCTCAAAGAACCAACTCTTGGTTTCATTGATTCTTTGTATAGTTCTTTTTGATTCTAAGTTATTGATTTCAGCTCTAAGTTTGATGATTTCCTGTCTTCTGCTCTTCTTGGGAGTGTTTGTTTCTTTTTTTTCCAATTCACCCAGCTTAGCTGTTAGTTCACTAATATGAGCTGTCACAATTTTCTTTTTGAAAGCACTTAGTGCTATGAACTTTCCTCGTAGCACAGCTTTCATTGTATCCCATAGGTTTGGGTATGTTGTGTCTTCATTGTCGTTGGATTTTAAGAAGTCTTTGATTTCCTTCTTTATTTCTTCCCTGACCCAGTGGTCATCCAGTAAGGAGCTGTTCAATTTCCATGTGTGTGTAGGCTTTCTGTTGATTCTTTTGCTGTTGAAGACCAGCTTTATTCCGTGGTGGTCTGATAAGATACAAGGTGTTAATTCAATTTTCTTGTATCTATTGAGACTATCTTTGTGACCAACTATGTGGTCGATTTTGGAGAAGGCTCCGTGGGGTGCTGAGAAAAAGGTGTATTCCTTTGTGTTTGGGTGAAACGTTCTGTAGATATCTGTCAGGTCCATTTGTTTCATGATCTCTGTTTGACTCAATATTTCTCTGTTTGTCTTCTGTCTTGATGATCTGTCCATTGTTGTGAGTGGGGTGTTGAAGTCTCCCACTACTAATGTGTTGTGATCGACATGAGCTTTAAGTTTTAGAAGTGTTTCTTTTACGAAAGTAGGTGCCTTTGTATTTGGGGCATAGATGTTCAGTATTGAGATTTCCTTTTGATGAATATTCCCTTTAATGAGTATATAGTGCCCTTCTTTGTCTTTCTTCATTAACTTCAGTTGGAAGTCTGTTTTGTTTGATATTAGGATGGCTACTCCAGCTTGCTTCCTGGGTCCATTTGCTTGGAAAACCTTTGCCCAGCCCTTTACTCTGAGGCAGTGTCTATCTTTCGTAGTTAGATGTGTCTCTTGTATACAGCATAAGGAAGGGTCTTGCTTGCAGATCCACTCTATAAACGTATGTCTTTTTATTGGGGAGTTGAGTCCATTGATGTTGATGGATATTAGTGACCTGGGGTTGTTATTTCCTATTAGTTTGGTATAGGTGGTGGTCCTGTGCCTCTTTTGGTTTAGTTGCTGAGGGGTTTTCTATTCCCTTTGTTTTCTTGGGTGGAGTTTTCTTCTCTGGGTTGGGATTTTCCTTCTAGGATTTTCTGCAGGGCTGGGTTTGTGGGTAGATATTGTTTAAATTTGATTTTGTCATGGAATATCTTGTTTTCTCCATCTATGTTGATAGAGAGTTTTGCTGGGTAAAGTAGTCTGGCTGGGCACCTATGATCTCTCAGGACTTGTACTATATCTGACCAGGCCCTTCTAGCTTTTAACGTTTCTGAGAAGTCAGGTGTAATTCTGATGGGTCTGCCATTGTATGTGACTTGACCTTTTTCTCTTACAGCTTTTAATATTCTTTCTTTGTTCTGTACATTTGGTGTTTCAATTATTATGTGGCGAGAGGAGTTTCTTTTCTGATCTAATCTGTTTGGTGTTCTGTAAGCCTCTTGGATTTTTATTGGCATCTCTCTTTTCAGGTTTGGGAAGTTTTCCTCTATGATTTTGTTGAAGATATTTCCTGGACCTTGGAGTCGGGAGTCCTCTCTTTCCTCTATACTTATAATTTTTAGGTTCCGTCTTTTCATTGAGTCCTTGATTTCTTGGATGTTGTGGGTGAGAGATTTTTTAGCCTTCTCATTTTCTTTGGATGTTGTACTGATTTCTTCCACTGAATCTTCCATGCCTGAGATCCTGTCTTCCATCTCTTGCATCCTATTGTTGATACTCACATCCGTAGTTCCTGTTCTCTTCCCTTGGTTCTCCACTTCCTCTTTTAACTCTGTGTTTTCTTTATTGTTTCTATTTCTATTTTCATGTCTTGTATGGTTTTGTTCGTTTTGTACATTTCCTTCTCCAGCTTGCTTGTTTTTGTCTGAAAATCTTTCATTGCTTTGTCCTTTTCCTGTTCAAGCTCTGTCACCTTGGCTTGGAGCTCTTTAATGGTGTTGTTCCTTGTTTTGACTTGTAGAATTGTGGCTTCTTTGAATTCCTTCATAGATTTAAGTTCTTCTTGCAGGGACTTTATCACTTTCCATAATGCAGAATTGTCAATGTTTTCATGTGTTTCTGTTGGTGTGAGGTCATCCGAATTGGATGAGCTATGATAATTCTGCTTTGTTGGAGTCATATTTCCTTAATTTCTAATTTTTTTTTTGACCTTTGGCCATTGGATGCGTTTAGCTGTCTGTTTTCTGTGCTTGGAACCACAGTGGATGATTTGGTTCAGGGGACGAGTTACTTGGCTATCTGTCGTTGCTTACAGGGAGATTTCAGGGTCACTGTGGTTTTAATCACCTGAGGCACTGTGAGCTGGTGCAGCCTATTCCCAGGTTGTGAGTAATGGACCGGGATTGTTTCACTGCTCCCAATTCAGACTTCTCTATGATGCACTCTGAGTTATCAGCCTGTAATGGTTCTGATGGTATGGACCTGTTTGCCCAGGCACAGATTCTGTGGGCTTTGTTTGTCTTCACGGAGGCTGACAGGGTCTGGCTCCACACCTAATATATCTGGATTTTCCAGAATACAGCTATGGTCCCGATTTCTGGTTTCTCACTAGGCTTCTCGCCACAGGCCTGGCCTTGTGCCTGATTCCCTCCCTGTCTGCACAGCCGCAGGTCCTCCTCCCTGGCTGTTCGGCCGTGGGTGCACTGAGCCCCAGATCCTCCGGCCACCTGAGTGGTCCTCTCGCCCCAGCAGCTCAGCTGTGGGTGCGCAGATCCCTGGCCCCGCCCATGCCTGGCTCTCTCCCCAGTTGACCTGCTGTGGGTTCACAGGGATTTGTCCCTGCCAGCCGGGCTCCCTCCCCAGCTGCGCTGCCGTAAGTGCGTGGGATTCGGCCCCTCCCACCCGCCTTTGTGTTCCCGGCTTCCTGTGCTCTCTCGGAACCTCCCGCCCTCTGCTTCATGAGCGGCTGCGGACCACCCGCTGAGCCCCCTGTTTGTTCCTTGCTAAGCCTTCCACTATCTCGCAAAGTTTTTTTAAGTGGGTATAAGTTCTACCTGAGGTGTGGGGAGCCCAATATGCCAGCGATCTATCGCCAAGTGGCCACTGATTCTGCCTGCTGTGAGTTGGGGTCAATCTTACCAGGCGCCTCTCCAAATGGGAGTTCCCGAATCCCGGGTTTAGTGGCTTCTGTGTCTGCGAGAGATGGGGGAAGAGCCTTACCCTGGGACTTTTAACAGTCCCTTGGGAGCTGTGAGTGTTCCCGGGGGGGGGGGGTCTAGCCCCTCCGGTTTTTGCACAGTGCCCAATAACTCTGTGTTTTTTATGGCTCTTTTTTCCCCGCGTTCAAAATGCGTCAGTGTAGGTCGCCACCATCTTCCAACCCCCTGAATGAGCTTTTCAATTTCATATATACATGCAATGTATTTCATCAAGTCCATCCCCTGTACCCTCCACTCCAATTCTTCTACATCCCCCTACACCCAAATTGATGTGTCCCCCACTCCCAACTGGGTCCACTCAGTGCTGCACACATGTGCACAGGTTATTGGTAGAAAGCAGAAATGTGAAAACCTGAGTCTAGTTGGAGAAAGCAAGTTGCTGGGGCCATGGCTCTGAGGGATAGATTTGCAGTGGCCCTGACCCTTTCTTCACTTTGCAGCCATGAAATGACCAGCTTTCTTACACAATGCACTTCAACCATGATGCTTCTGTTGCCATGGGCTAAAACCTTGGTAACCATGAGCCCAAATAAACCATTCCTGTTTGGAAACTTCCTCTAAGGTATTGATCACAGCAACAACAAAAGAGAAGGGAGAAAGAGGAAGACTGATACCCTGCATACTCAAAAAGCAGGAAAGGGAATTCTGAATGATTTTACCATAAAGAAACAATAACTACTTCAGAAGCTAGAAATGTTTAATCTGTTTTGAACATTATATAATGTATATACTCATTGAAAAAACACATGGCACCCCACTAGTATAATTTATGCTTTTGTTCATAAGTAAAATCCAATAAACTAATAAAATAACAGTTTATTATAATGTTGGGCATAAAAGTTAGCTTTTGACAGATGTAAATCATTTTGTAACAATTTCAGTCATTAATATAATCAGTATTTTTAGAAATTCTAAAGATCAGAGGGCTCAATACGCACGTCATCCCCTTCCTAGGATGATTTCTTGCACTTGTAGAGAATCTGAGGCCAATGCTTCCCCTGCATCCTTGAACCACACTATGATGTGACCTGGACTGAGTTTAGCAAACATATCTAAACAGGTCTTAGAAGGAAGAAGTGATAATCCAAAGCAGCAGGCCATGTGGGTGACTGAATTTGATGCAAAGGGAAAATGGAGAAGCATTTAGCTCTTCTGGGAAAGTCAAGACAGAAATTTGAAGTTGTCTTAACATTATGGATGCTCTCTGGAAAATGGCAACAGTGGCACTGTGGATTCTTCTAGAGTCTCAATACTTAATACGAAGTTCAAAGACCAGCAGCACAGGCATAAAGTGATGCTTGTTAGAAATGCATGTGTTCAGGTCATAGTCTAGACTTGCAGGACTGAACCAATATTATCTAGATCCCAGGACATCTGTGTGCATATTAATTTTGAGAAACATTGCACTGCACATGTCTTGTGGGTAATATCTACTGACTACCTTTGAGCATTGAACATTCAGTTATGTAACACAGTCTCTGTAAAAACCCTTTTTTCACAGATTATCTAGGGTGGATTCTATTGTTTTAAACTAAAAATTTCTGTTATAGACGTTTTAGTGGAAGTGGAAGGGAGGATTTATCATGTGACAGTTTTGAAAGCACTTTTGGAAATCAGTAGGGGTTAAAAAGCTGCTTATATAGCAAGGGGCAGATTTTGGAGGGAAGTCTGCCTTCAGTCTCTTACATCTGCTTTTCAAAAAGCCAAAGGGAACTTTGAGTTGGCAAGCATGGAAATCCCCAGTGGACAGACCTCCATTTTGTTTGAAACTTAAAATAAGTTTTCAAGGGAAGGGGCACCATTTTGTTAACATTTGTTATTTTTGTTTTTGAGAATTTTGTGTATGAATATCACATTTACATAATATGTAATCCCCTCCCACAACTTCTCCCTGACCAACTTTCCTTTCATAACCACCCAATTTTGTGTCTCCAACTTGTTAAGTCCACTGGATTCAATTTGTGTTGCTCCTATACACTTGGCTGTGTGGGCATCTACTGGAGTGTGATTGACCTATCAGCAGCTATATCTTTAAAGAAAAATCCTCTTTCCCTCCCCCAGAAGTTACCAGTTACCAATAGCTGCTCAGCTAGAGGTAGAACTTTATGCCTACTTTCCCCCTCCATGCTGGGATGTTTTGTCTGGCTTGAACTTGCTTAGGTGTTGAGCATGCTAACACCTCTGGATATAAACTCTTAGGTGCAACTGCCCTGCTGTGTCCAATATACCACTACTGTCTTGTAGTCATCCATGGCCTCAAGTTTATACACTCTTTCTGGTCCTTCTTCTTAAGTGATCTTTGAACCACAGCATATAGATATGTAATGCAGATGTCTCATATAGTGCTGAGGACTCTCCACAGTCTCTTATTCTCTGCATCTTGACCAGTTGTGGGTCCCTGTGTTAATGACTATTTATTCCAAAAAGAAATTTGAGAGTTGAAGTATCAATTTAATTATTTGGAATAATTATTAATTACTTATTGGAATAACAGAAATTTGTTAGAAATTGGTCAAATATTGTGTTTATTTAGCACAATAAAGTAGTAAATTCTTCCAGAGATCAGCTACAGTCCTTGGCCCCTATACTGGTGTCAGGTACTAATTCCTCTTTTAGGCTTGAGATGGGGATTAGCTCCACTGTTCAGGATTTTTTTTTTTTTTGGCTCTCTTAGGTCTTTTGTGTTACCATATGAAATTTAAGATTGTGTTTTAAATTTCTGCAAAGAGTTGCTTTGAGATTTTGATGTTCCCATTGATGTTCAAATTGTATTGGAAGGTGTAAGTAAAATATCTTAGAATAAATGTAACCAAGGAAGCAAAAGACTTGTACAATTAACACTTTAAGACACCATAGAAAAGGCCACCCAGCCTTGTGGCATGGGTAATGGGCACCACTATGATGAACAAATGTGTGATGGAGAGATGAGAAAGATAGAAAAATAGAGTGGTATGTACATTGGGGAGAGAGGGCTGGAGATGTGGTGGTGGTGAGGAATAGGCTGATGTGAGTGGCCTGTCCTGCCGCCTGAGTCCACAGTCATGTCTGTATCTATCACTAAGATCATGTCTGGATCTGAGGTCCTACTGCAGCTGGGGTCTTCAGGGCTGATGTCAGTTTTCTTTGTTACCACCAAAAGCCATGTGGATGTCCGTGGTCTGGGCTGCAGTCTGAAGTCATGGTGATATCTATGGTCCTTGATGTCCATGAACTCCATGTCTGTGAGGACCTTGTCTAGGTCCATGGTCCTACTGTAGCTAGAGGCTCTGTTCATGGTCTGTGTTGTCACCGGAAACCACGTGGAAGCCCATGAGCCACACTTCTCCTGACTGTGAAAAGCAAGGAAGCTACTTTTGCAGTGACATCAATGATTGCAGATGCATGGTTGAAAAAAAACCAGTGATACAGAAGGCACCCCCTACCCCCATCCCCCCAAAGGCAGTAGCCTAAACAGGAAGCCATTGGAAAGAGCTCTTAAAAAGTGTAATAAGGATGCTGAAGTTAACTCTCCACAATTGATGGCTTCTTATGGAGATGTGGGAGGGGGAAGGACTCAGTTCTACTTTTGAAGAGACAAGCCATTGAGAGTTTGACCATGCTCCAGTGAGTATATGGAAAACACAAAGTGGATTTGTTTCTTTTATTTTTCTTTTTTTAAAAAATATTTTTATTTTAGGGGAGTCACAAGAGTTGGGGGACAGATATGAAAGAATTGGGAAATGATTGTGATCAGGACACATGATGTGAAATTTCCAAAGAATCAATAAAGATATTATGTTGATGAGAGAGAGAGAGAGAGAGAGAGAGAGAGAGACCAAAGAAAGAAATTGAAGGATACATCAGCATATAGAAATACCTCCCATGCTCATGGATTGGTAGAATTAATACTGTGAAAATTTCATTTTTTTTTCTATGTACTTTGTACAAACTTTTTCTGTACTGTAATCTAACATGTTAAAAATTATCTTGGCTGGCTATAGCAAAAAAGCTGAAATGATGTGTTGGAAACTGATATACTCTGTTTAGATCAGATACATTTTAGAATCTATTTAGGGGAAAATAATAGGATTGAAGAGTTGGGGTTTTAGCTGTTCCCTTATAACATTGCTAGCCAGGTTATCCGGAAAACTGATCTCAAGCAAAAGTTCTTCATACATATAAACATTTCTTTAAAAGTAATTTCAGTATACTATTAGTACACTGACACCCAAGAGTTCATGCATGTTTTCTGGAACTGATTAAGTTCTAGCTCCTTGTTCGTTCAGGTACTGAGAACATACCTTTAAATACAAAATGGCTCAGCCAGGTGTTTGTGTTTCTTTACCAGCGTCTGCTGGAGGTTCTTTCACTCTGCCTCACCCCCTCAGAACCTATGTAGCCAGAGTTTGACAGAGCCCTTGCCAAACGCTGTAGCTCTAAACAATAGTGTGTACTTATTACCTGTATAATCTAAATAAGGTCTCTCCTTACTACCCAGAGGCAGTGAACACTGTGTAAGATAACTGCTTAGCATATATACATATATATACATATATATATATATATATATATATACATGTCAGGAGCTCTCTTCCCTCCTGATGTTTACATATGTATATATGTGTGTGTGTGTGTGTGTGTGTGTGTGTGTGTGTGTGTGTGTATGTATATATGTAAACATCAGGAGGGAAGAGAGCTTCTGACCCACAGGGTTCCTATAGGAACAAAGAAAATGGGCGCCTCAGTTCCTCTGAGCACCACACACATCTGGCAGGATCTAGGGAAGGTCTCCAAAGTAATCTACAATCTTGGAGCTATACATACTGGCACAGAAAGGCCTTGAACTCACTGAAAATATGTCTCTGTAACATCTAAGCTCTTCAATAACAGGAATACACGCCATAGAATTGGAAGAGATGAATATCAAGCCAGATGCAGAGACCATTATGTAGACACAGAAATATGAAAGCAAACATCTTTATAAAAATAGTTTTGGAAGTCTGACATTAGAAATGAAAGAAAAATTAAATTGCACAAATATGCAAAACTCACAAGAAGAACATATACATGAGAGATAAATATAAGAGAATTAAAATATCATGCCCCCAAATTACCAAAACACAAAAATATATGAAGCAAGCAGAATACTATCAACACATAACCAGAAATAAGTTCACATTTACCAAGAATAACCTGAAAATATAACAAGTTAGACTATCTGGTCAACATGGTCTAACAAGACCTAACTATATGTTGCCTATAAGAAAGACATTCAACCAGTAAAGGCACACGTAGACACATAGGCTAAAACCAAAAGGTTGAGAAGGGACATACCTACACTGTTAGAAATAAAAAGAAATAACCAGGAGCTTATACACTCATATCAGATTAAGTTTTAAGTAAAAACTGAAAAAAAATAAAGGCCATATGTATTAATAAAAAATGTCAATTCAAGAACAATATACATGGCTTAGCATACTCTCATAATTGTGGCCTATTTATTTCTGTTGTTTTGTATTTATTGTTATAAGAGAAAGAACCATTTGTTGGACTGAAAGGGGGAGCAGTTTGGGGAAAAAGATATACCTTAAACTAAAAAAAAAAAAAAAAAAAGGTAGAGGATGGGGAGTACAGGGTGGAAAGGTGGGACAGGAGGGAGCAGTAGGGAGGGGATTGTGATTGAGATGCAATTTGAAGAAATAAAAAAATAAATTATATAAAAAAAGAAAGTTAAAATAGTATTGGTTAGCTGTTCTTAGATATTGAGTATTTATAGGTATTGGGTTTTAGGTATTAGCTGTAAGGTTATAAGATATAGGTGTTTTAGAGATATTTGTTAAGTACTAATAAATACAAGGGTTTTAAAGAAAATTTTTCCGTTACAGTAAGACTCATCTGATAGGTATTATTTGTTCTCTAGACATTTCAGTAGAACTCACTTAGGAAATCACCCAGACTTGCACATTTCTTCCTCAGAAGGCTTTTATTGATTTACTGAATTTCTGTTGTACATGTAGGCTTATTCAGGTTGTCCGTTTCATCATGGATGAGTTTTGGCGACGTGTGAGGCTTGATGAGCGGTCAGTTTCTTTCCAAGTTGACGAGGTTACATGTATGTAACTGTAGCGTTCATTAGTCTATTAAGCTCTGTCACCATATTTTCTCATTCTAAGGCTGGTAACTTTTTTCTTCTTTTTCAGTTTATCAGACTTGTTAGCAACTTATCAGGATCAGGTCTCTTTTCAAGCTGAAGTCTGGCAGTCCCCAGCGGGACATCCGTAGTGGAACCTTCCAGGGCACTTCACTATCTAGAGCAACATCGCCTGCGTTATTTTCTGTTGCTTTGAGGGTCCACTACAGAACCCATGCTGGCACTACCCTGACTTTCCTGGGCAGCTTACTCTGTGTGTGGTGGTCTACCTTTTCCCACTTATGACTTTTAATCTGCACCCTATATTTTGTTTAAAATATATTTGTATTTTATTGTAATATAATATTTGTATATATTTATAACATTTATTTAAAACTATTCTGATAATCTGTCTCAGTGCATTTTGACAATTTACATTTAATGTAAAAATTGACATATTTGGATTTATGACTTATTATTTTTCTGTTTGTTTACCTTTGCTCTTTTTGCCGTTTTGGAGGCTGGGTTTTTGTTTTGTTTTGTTTTGTTTTTTGTCCCTGTGTTGTGAGTTTCCCCAGCATTACTTTGGATCTTCATTATTTCATTTAATATTATAGAGATGTCAGCAAAATTTAGGACCCAGAAGCTTAATGTTCTGTTTCACTCATCAGATCATTAATTTTTGGTAATAAAAATACTGCAGCAACTGTGAAAAAAAAACAGTATACAAAGAACAGTATGCAAGAGCTGTTAACAAATATGTAACAAACCTGACTGCTCAAAATGCATATAGTGATTATTACTAAGTCTAACCAGAGATATATGCGCAAATATAATAAAAGTAGGAGAGTTGAACACTCTATTTTCCTCAATGTACAAGTTCTAACAGATCAGAAAAAAAATCCAAGTTGAATCAAAATATAGAGTAAATGAACCTAACAAACATTTTTATATTTAAACCAGTAGAAGAAGAATGTGCATTCTTCTCACTAGCACATAGTTAATCTCTAGAGTAAATTATATGGCAAACCACAAAAGAAATCTCAATAAATTGAAAATGTAAAATTATATTATGTCTTTAAAGATTTAATTTTTTTATTTTATGTGTCTGAGTGATTAGCCTACATATATGTCTGTACACTACATGTGTGCTTGGTGCCCGTGGAGGCCAGAGGACAGCATTTGATCCCCTGGAGCTAAAGTTACAGGTGATTTTGAGCTACCACATGGATTTTGGGAACTGAATCCAGGTCCTCTCTGAAAGAACATGTGCTCCTAACTACCGAGCCATCTCCCCAGCCCTATATTATGCATCCTATCAGACTGTAAATGATTAAAGTTACAAATCAACAACAACAAAATTAAGTACATTAGTGAAAATAACAACAGAATGTGCTAAAATCTATGGGATAGGGAAAAGTATCACTGACAAGGAGTAGAAGTAATGTGCACATCATACATATATCCTAAAACTATCTCAAGCAACTATCCAAAGGGTGCATTCCAAAGACCTAGGAAAGCTAGAGAAAACCAAACCCAGAGAGAGGAGGAGGAAACACAAGATGGACCAGAGCCAAGGCAATACAACTGACACTGAAAATACACAAGAGTAGCAAAACAAAAGGTCGATTTTGATATGTTAAGCAAAATTGACAAACCTTCAGTTAGATAATCAACTAACAAATAAGGGTCAAGTAAGTAATAGGAATAAAAAGGGAGACATTGACACTGATAAAACATGCTAAAAATCCACTTCCAAAAACAATGGAGAGTCTACAAGAAACGGATAAATCCCCAAACACACGAAACCTACCAAAAGAGAATCAGAATGTAACATATTAAGAATATATAATGAGATTGAAGCAGTAATTAAAATGTTCCCACCCAAATAAGCACTTTAAAAGTGTTCAATAACTTTAGCCAACAGAGAAATGGAATTAAAGCTTCTTTAAGATTCTATTGCACACCATTCAGAATGGCCATGATTAGGCATACAAAGGATGTGAAGGAAAAGAATCCTTATACACTGTTGGTGGGTTTGTAAATTTGTACAGCCACTTTGAAATCAATATGGAGGTTTCAAAAAAAAAAAACTAGAATTACCTTGTGAGCCAGCTATGCCATGCCTGGGCATGTGTCCAGAGGACTTTGATCTTACTGTACAGATACTTGCTCATCCATATACATTGCTGCTTTATCTGTAATACCTAGGGCACAGAATCAATCCAATGTCTACCATCTAATGAGTGGGAATGGCGTATATACATGTGATGGCTAATTTTGGTTGCCAACTTGACTGCATCAAGAATCTACTAAAACACAAGGAGCTGGGCAGGCTTGTGAGGGATTTTCTGGATTGGATCATTTGAGGTGGAAAGACCCATCCGACATGTGGGTCAGACCTTCTGATGAGAGCCTGTACAGAAGACATGGGGAAAAGGAGCTTTTACTTTTTGTCTGCTTGACTTCGTTCTTACTGGAAAGTTCATCTCTCTTGTGCAGGCATTCATTCTTAGGTATTAGGGCTTGCTTCTTAGGGATTCCTATAAAGATTGAAAACCAACTGAGACATTCATGTTTTGGTCTTTCCTTTGAATGACAGTCATTATTAGACTATACAGACTACAATGTGTAACTCACTCTAGTAATCGCCATGTGTATATTCATTCATTCATCCATCCATTCATTCATTCGTTCTATCAGTTCTGTTCCTCCAGCATTGCCTCTGATACAAAGGCTTGTTATACAAAGCTATCTGATCACATTTATAATACATAATCTTGGTTAGAACGAATATGGGGGCTACTGCCTTGTAGGCTTATTCTAAGCAATGCACCCAGGTGTGGTGTATAAATTATAGACAATGTAAAAGCAGGGGTATGGGTTTGTTTGGTATGGAGCAAAATTCTGGATTAAAAGGGAAACTAAGTTGTGCCCTAATACAGAATGTACAGACTCATTTCTTCACTCATTGATAAGTGAACCATTGGTTAGGAACTCAGGCATAGGCATGAATAAGAGGACATAGTGTCTGCCTTTAGGAGGGGATTTGCTGAAGAAGAGAACACAGCATACAGGATACTGAGGCAGGTGCTGGTGCAGCCTTCACATTGATAATGGGAGGTAAAGGAGGAACACAACAAAATTATGTTTGTCCCTTGGGTATTGACTTCCTTGAGGAAATATAATAATATCTAAGATGTATTTTAAAGATGAACAAAATGGCCAGTTCCTGCATGGAGAGACAGTAACATTTAAACAAGTCTGTGCTTTGAAGGCTGCCATAGTAACAGCAAGGCCAACGCCTCTTGCGTCACCCACTCCTCTCCCTGCACAGGAACAAAGGATTCCAGGTGGCTACATGGCATGGATTGGGCTGAGGGCTTTAGAGCTGGGACGTCAGAGAAGCTCAGGATGAGATGATGACTGCTGAGCCAAGGACCCCAAGGTCTACGCCCTTGTAGAATATGGACCACTGGATGAGTTTGACCATTTGATGAGGAAGAAAGTTAACCTTTCATGGCTTCTCCTTGTTATTTACTGCTAGTTATTCAGGTGGCCCAGTTCCTTCTAGCTACAGTTTCACACAACATATTCCTCAGGACATCTATTCAAATCCCGATTTTGCTTGATATGTAGTTCTCATTTTGTACAAACACTGTGACCTTGGGCATGTCATATCAGCTAAGCTTCTATTTTTTTTTTTCACTTGTAGGTTGGGGATTAAGTACACAGCTTAAGAAATGTTGAGAATACCAAAGAATCTGAAGCAAGTAAAGGAACTGATGTCATGTTAGTGCAAAGTAGGTACTCAGGAAAGCGGTGGGTGATTATTATGGCTTTAATATGTCTCTTAAATTTCCTACTTTACAAAATTAGCCTCCAAGTTTATAGACCATTTGTATTTGAAAGCGAGGCTTTTGGGAGGAATTTAGGGATAGAAGAGGGCATGAGTGGGCAGGATGGGAGTAGTAGCCTTTTAAGACGAGAAAGAAAATTCTGGACTCACGATTCCCTAGCTCTCAGGAAAACACAGTCTTTCCGATCCTAGAGTGCTTTTAGAGGACTCTCAGCAGACAATGACATCTTGATATAGCACTCCTAGCCCAGAGACTGTGAGAAACAATTACCTTTAAAAGTTACTCATTCTACGTATTCTGTTTCAGTAGCAGAAAATGAACTGAGACAACACTGATATTTTTGTTGTTGTTGGCTTTATTTGAGGTGGAGTCCCGGTATGTAGACCATCCTGGCTTTAAACTCTTAATCCTCCTGCCTTGGCTACCCAGGAGTTATGATTACAATTGTGCACTACCATTTTTAGCTTTATAATTTATTATTACTATTATTGTTGTTATTACTATTTCTATTATGAAAATTTCTCTCCCAGTTTAATAAAAATGCATGTGGATTTAAACTTTGGGTAGGTCATAAAGAACTAGTCATCCATACATGTGATTTGTCATCTATCAGCTCACCTGCAAGGTTTGCCTGGTTTTCAGTTCTTCCATCAACACTGGAGATGGGATAGCTACACATCTGCTTCTGGATGCTTGGTTTCAGATTTTGAACCTACTGCCTAGGCAAGCACAGCTTACCAATATGTTTTAAACACAAGAACAGCAAACTATAGAGTATATTATGTATGTACATGGGCTCAGAATATAAGCAATGTTGGTCCCTGAAAGACTATTTAGCCAATGGTTTAGAATGTTTTAGTGAGTGGGGATTTAACTGAGGAGGGTGAGAAATACAGAGGGAGAGTGAGGTGGGCTATATAACACTAGGGATTTTTGAGAAAGCCACAGGGAATCATATTATCATACGTTTTCCTAAAATTACATATAATATGTAAGTATATGTGTATACATATGTATATAGTTTAAATAAAGTCACACCATTAAGAGGATGATATTCTCTTCAAGAGCAACAGTCAACCTAACAAAAGCCTCAATAAATACCAGACATGAGAAACCAGTTTCCTACTTGTTTTTTTCAGGGAAGTCCAAGAAACCTACCAACCAATAAAGGCTACGATTATTGCTCTATGGCTTCCCAGAAGTGAAGGTAAGTCTATATTTCTGAAGATCATATCTTGGAGAAATTGAGCTGGACCTGACCTGAAAGCTTTTTCCCCAAGGACTAGCTCTCTAATAGAACTGAAAGGTTTCATACAAGATACTGAAGGAGGAAATCAATCAATAGTTTTACTAATCTATGATGCCTACAAACTACAATGATCAGCATAGCAAGAGTTCTCCAAATGCGCAATAGTGGCACTTATACCTCAGGGGTGACCAACAGCTGTCTAACTAAACTAGAGTGGCTTTTGAACTCAGCTCACTTAGCTTGTTTGAACCAGAAGCAGCAGCAGCACATGAAGCTTGCTCCTTCTTTCCTCTCATTCTCTGAGGAAGGGAAAAAGGGATTAAGTGTTCATATAAAGGACAGATCAAGCCCCAAGGCTGAAAAAAGGGGATGAGACTTGGTCCTAAACAATTCCTTTCTTCCAGCCAACACCAAAGGGTTTAAGAAAAGTGCATTAACAGAAGGTAACCCTGGACACAGCTTGAAAGAGGAGACCTGGCTATGGGAACTGACTGGAGACATTGGTAAATCTCAAAGTGAGTGGCCCAGAAGAGGCTCAGAAGCAATCATCATAGATCCAGCCCCAACCCCTCAAGCATGTATTGACTCAAGAACAGAGACTTCACTCATTTGCTGTTTTCCCTGTCACCAGCTGTAACATATTTATGTATAAGCTATTCTGCAACGATAGTAATTCTTGAGCACACGTTACAATTATTTTTACAAGTTGTTGACTCTTCACAGAACTCAGAAATGAAAAATGGAGGACACAGAGCTGATGAAGTGTATTCACAGATGCTCGGATCAGATGGTTCCACCAGCTGTCCCTTCTCCACTGGTGATTAAGTCAGGTGCCAAGTGGTGCAGAAACACGAACCGATGAGTAGATTTCACTGTATTCCAGCCTCGCTCCAGAGACCATTCCATACGTGGTAATGAGACTGGGAACTGCCATGTGTTTCAGGCTTCTTCACTCCCTCCCTCCCGTAGACATGGCACTCCTGAGGTAATGCATTTGCTCAGGGTTACACTGCCAGCAAATGGTACAAACTGTGGTCTGATAGCAAAGACATGCTTCTCTCTCTCTCCCCTTAATGCACTTGGAACCTAAATTCTGAGGACTCAAGAGTGCGTGTCACCCTCAGAAAGTGATAATGAGGTAGAATGTCAGAATATGTAGTTCCATGGACTTGCTCCCTGACATCTTGCAGCCATTCTCTGTCTTTGGCCTATCCACCCTTTCTCTCTCCCCACTTTCAGCTCATGTGAATTTCAGTGAAAATGAAATTCATATGGTTTCTATTCATTTGCACTTAACTCCCTAAAATATGATTTTGAGGGAGTAGATTTGCAGAGAAGTGCATTTTTTTTAAAGCTCTTTCTCCCTGGAAACAGGATGTCTGCTCTCGCCAAAATCATAAAAATTTCAAACTTCAAGTATTGGGTTCAGCCTAAAGCTTAGGAATAATGAGGTTTGGGGGAGCTGTAATTGTCAGCTGACCCATTGCTGCAAGCCAGGCACTATGGGATGTAAGTAGCTCTACTGCTCTCGGGTAAATGCTTTTCGGTACCCAGCTAAGCAAGTTGATATGGACATTGTGGGCAAAGTACTGTACATATTTCAGGATGGAAATCGATGTCAGAAGTCACATTGTTCAACATTCCCAGTTCATGTATCAAGAAACTGATTCTCTTTGAAAACCTGTGTGAGAGTGTGTGTGTGTGTGTGTGTGTGTGTGTGTGTGTGTGTGTGTGTGTGTGT
>CAJQZJ010005020.1:4163603-4205815 GCA_907164525.1 Lophiomys imhausi
AGAGCTTCACATTTTATTTTTAAGTATCTCTAGGTATGATACCATTGCTTCCCAGTGATTTTTATCGTTGTCGTTTGGTGTACGGTTTAGCTGCGCTCCACAGAGCTTATGCTCACTTAGTGCAACCTCTCCAGCACTGACAACCTTCTTCCTTCATTGGAAATCCCTCATCCTTTAATTCCAGTTGCATATACTGGATGTGTCTGAAACACCAGGAGTTAAAACAGATGTCTTCAGTATAATCAAGCTACATTAAATACTTTAACACTGTGAGAGAACTCTCACTGTTTTAGTTCAGTAGATGATGTGCATACACTCGAAGATCTAAATGGCACTGCCAGTGGACGGCATAGCTGGGTCAAAAAGGGTATTGCTCTTTAGGATACTATCAAATGACATCTTAACTTCTTATAGAGTAAGAGGATTAGCAATGATATTCTCATGGTTCTCTGCAGAAACCATCAGTAGGCTAAGGAGAGGAATCTCTTAGTACCAATTACACAGCAGTGAGCCAGGAGACATGCCTTCTGCCTTCTTCTTAACCCATCTTGAACTGGTGGCAAAATGTTAATTTCACCAGGCTTCCTTTTGGAGACCCGGAATCCTCAGCTATTTCTCCTATCTTGTTTTCTTAGCAGAATGACAAATTCACCTTAACACTTATATTCTCTAATAATGTACTTATAAATTTTACTGAACTAATTTTAGCCTTATCCATAGTGTGCACATATGTATATATAAATATTTTAGTTATGTACTATATATATTACTGTTTAGTTATACATACACACATATATACATACATACATACATACATACATACATACATACATACATACATAGCTTTTTTGAGACAAGGTTTCTCTGTGTAGCCTGGCTGTCCTGGAACTCACTCTGTAGACCAGGCCAGCCTTGAACTCACAGAGATCCAACTGCCTCTGCCTCCTGAGTGCTGGGATTAAAGGTGTGCACAACCATGCCCAGTTACCCTTACAATTTAACATAAGCACCTACATTTCAAATCTCCTAATAGACTTTAAGATTAGGCAATCTCCATTTTACCTTCAAAAGAGATATACTTGCTTAATGAGAGTGTTTAGTATGTCTCTGTCATGATGTCCACTTTTATAGTTCTAACTTATTTAACAGATTCATATTTTTATTGTCTTTATAACATATTCACTGCTTCTTTGGATTTATCAGTCCATTTTTCCTTTCTTATTTTTCTCATCTTTACTTCTTACCTATTTACTTCTATTGTCTAATTCTCTCTCTTCTTTTAGTAAAGTGCCAAATGACTAAGTGGACATAGAGTGGTAGCTTGGTTACCTGATTTCTACACTTTTCAAAACGTTTGTATTGTCATTCTTTGGTTTAATTACTTGCACATTTTAGGACCATTTATATTGAATAATGATTAACTATAAATTATTCCATTTTGGATGTTGGTGATTATTCTTATATACACTGATTTTGTTTATGTTTTGGAATGTTACATCATGAACTGATGTTCTGTGTAAGTTACCTTACACAGATTTCCTTCCTACATTCATACTAAACTGTGGACTTTTATCTGGGCTCCTGGGTGAGCTCCATTTATCTAGGAGTGAAGAGTGAGAATTACATTATTTGGAATCTCTTAGGTCAACTTTGACTATGGGATTCACTCCCAAAAGATATGGAAAATAGAAAGATTAAAGACTCCACAACTCTCTAGTCACAGCTGCCACAGGGGAGACTCAGGGCGTCAACATGCAGCAGGGGTGAAGTTTGCAGCACCTTCCAGATATTCTCCTGAGAAAGAGGTGAGCAGGCACTAAGCAAACAAACATTTTCTATAAATAGCTAGTTTCATATTTTAACCGTTGCAAGTCATTCAAGACTTTGGTTATGTGTGCTTAGATTTCCTTTACTTCCTGTGCATAGTTAGAAACTTCTTATTCAGCCAGAAGGACATCCTGGACTGTTGGTTCCTGCTTCTGAGCTGTGCCCTCTCGAGCACTTCAAGCCACTGGACTCTGGGTACTGGTCTACACGTAATTCCTGTGCTCTAAGCATCTCCAGATATAGCAGAAGTCTTCATGATCTTGTTCTCCTGTCCTTCTAAAGGCTGTGCAGGATTCCACATCCCCAAAGAATCATCTGTTTCCCCATGCAATGTCCACAGATTTTGTTCCCTCTAAATCAGTCTCTACATTAGTTTCCACACTGAAAAGTCAAGTCAGTTGTATCTGGTGAGGCATCGCTGTGTTTCTTAGTTCTTTTCCTAATGCTGTGAAAAGACACTATTACCAAGGCAACTTATAAAAGAAAACATTTAGTTTGGGTCTTACAGCTCCAGGGCATAGAGCCCATGGCCATCATGGCAGGCAGCATGACTGGAACATACCGGAGAGCACACATCTCAATCTGCAGGCAGGAGGCAGAGAAAGCTAGCTAGAAATGGCATGGGCTTTTAATAAGCCCATCCACAGTGACACTCTTCCAACAAGGCCACACTTCCTAATGTGTTCCATAACTGGGGACCAAGCATTCAACTATAGGAGCCTGTGGGGGCCATTCTCATTCAAGCCACCACAATGTGGAATCCCTTGTTTCTCTGTTGTGTTGCATCTTTAACCATTTGGATAAGCTTGGCCAGGTGCTAGTATGAGAGTATTCTTTCCCTTCCTTTTAAAACACTCAAAAATTCTAAGTTAACATACAAAGTAATGGGTTTCATTATGGTGTTTTCATACATAAAAATCATGATACTTTATTTAGATCCACCCTTTCCCCCACTGCTCCTCCCTGTCTCTTCTTTTTTTCCTCTTGTTTCCTCCTATCCTAAAATACCCCCCTTGTGTTTTCATGTCACACATGTACCATTATTCTATTGTTTTGGAGATTTTCAGTTCTTTCAAGATGAAAAGATTATAACTGCTCCTTCTATGCAAGATGCTCAGCTTCTGCTTCCTATGGTGGTCTAAGTTTTGGGGTCCAATACCTTCTCAGCATTAGCAATGGAACCACAGTTCTTGTAGCTTTTGTTGGGACTTAGGAGGAGTCTAATGCCCTCATGGACAATTTAGCTTCCATGGGCTTTTCTCTAAATTTCTAGCATTAGGGTTTCCCCTCTTGATTTGTAATTGAATCAAGCATTTTAAAAATGTTTTATCCAGAAATTTCTAGAATTTTAAAAATGATAAAACATTTAAAAAAAAAACTCATGACCCAACAAAACAGAAGGAGCAGTGTGCATATTTTCATAATCTAACCTACTGACCCAGAAGAACAGAGTTCACAGTTGTGAGTAAGAGGGCTGTGTTCAAAGATTCTCAGAGTCCCTTTAGTATGCTGCTGTTATGTGTTGCTACATCTAGGCACATTGTGTTTATATATAAATATTGCTGCCAACACTTAGACACATGTGCTGGCCTTGGGGTTATTTATCACTGAAGGAGGACTATTAGAAGGAAATTAAGCCAGCACATATTGAGTATTTGGCAATAGAAAGGGATAAAGTGTGGCCAATATGTTGCATGAAATGATTAAATTCATCATGTTGACCAGGGTTAATGAATCCAAAAACTCACTCTCCATTACATATTGATTACAAAGGAACTATTCATTTAGGGAATGCAAAAGAAAAAAAAAGTATTAATGCAAAGCCAACCACACTTGATACCTGGATTCTATGCTTCTCATGAAAGGGTAATTAGGGGGCTGTTTTGAGCAGAAATCTCAGCTACCTCTTCTCCCTATATTTCCAACTAAATTAATCTTTTGATTTACTCATGATGCATTGACTACACATATTCCCTATGCTTGATATTGGATTTTGTGCTAGGGACAGCAGAATACATTACACAGTCAAAACTCACTAGCCACAAAAACCTACAGTCTGTGAGTCTGTGAGGACCCCAGGTATTTGGACAGGTTGTTGACAGAGACAAAGGCTGAATGAGACATAAAAGGACTGTAGAAAAGAAAAATGTCATCCAATTTAGAAGAGTCTAGGAAAATACACAGTTGACATTCAGCTCCAATCTTAAGTCTGGATGCTAGGTCGGCAAAATGTCTGTAGGCGTCTGATAAAGTGAGAGCAAGGGGGAAACTGGAGCTGAAAGGGGCACAGGGACATTGGACTCAGAAGATTTCGTGAACACTGCTTTTTCAGTATTGTTCCATGGATGATGGAGAGCTAAGCCGCCAATTAATTTTAGGTCAAATGTTGACACCATTAGGTACAAAAGCCACGTTACTTCCAATATAGGAGGTGAGGATACAGATAGAAATTCAAAGAAATTTGATGTGATAAATGGTTATGCCATGGCTGAGAGTAATGGCATGGAAAGTGAAGAATTAGGTACATTTTTAAATATAATTTTTGAGAGAAAAATCACTTGGTTTCTAGTTCGACCCCCTGTGTATATGATGGTTCCTCTGATGATTCCATATACTGATAAAGGGATATTTGGAGGAGGAAGAGGGAAGATAAGAGAGGTGAAGAGGAAAAGGAGGAAAGAGAAAAGACAGGAGAAGAGAGAAAAGAGGTGGGGCAGGGAGAAGAGAGGAAAAATAGAAAAACCTGCAGGTTCTACTTCTCTGCTTTGTGTAAACAGAGAAGTTACTTAAAATTGCTGAGCCTTAACTTTCTCGTTTATAACACAAAAATGTTTGCCTTTAAAGTAGTGTTGGTGCTCAGCAAGGTTCAGTTGCACAGTGGCTACCAGATCACAGGAGCAATGATGAGATTCCTCACCAACGCTGTCCCTCATCAGTCTTAGTGTGAAAGGATCGATTGGTGAGCATCAGTGGGTGATAAGAACTCAAGGCTGGAGACCAGAAGAATGTAGCTGTACACATCAGCAAGTTTCTATGTGACACTGGAGGAGGGACTGCTGTTCTCGTCTCTACGTCTTCTTCTTCTGTATGGTGACAAGCCAATCTGGAGGATTCCTAAAGCTTGCCCAATCAAATGAGGAAATGGGACTGCAGTCAGAATGTCTCCAGGCCCCACAGTGTTTCCCAGATAGTAGAAACCCAGTAGGGGAATTACTCTGTGGTTACAGGATGTGTGGGGCCTGAGACAGGCATGAGGAGGTCTCCCATTTCAGACTCATTCAGGACAACATGAGTTAGCATTTTGGAGAGAGCCTTGCTGTGCTGTTAGCAGTGATGCGTCAATTGCTTCACTTACTCACATTTCGTTCTCCTCCTTAGATCTTCTTAGAGCGAAATATGGATACTGGTTTCTCAAAACCAACATCTTTATGGAATGGGAGTGCCTGAAAGAGAGCCACATTTGAAAATGGAGAATGCCACAAGCTATGTTTCCAGGACAGTACAGAGAGGGAGGAATCTGTTTTTCATTACAGACAAAAATGTTTTCCTAGATGGTAGGCAGACGTAAGGGTAGTATTCTAGAATGAGAGGTTGATGTCTCCGGTGTCCACTGTCTTGGTGAGACCACAAACAAGGGATCTTGTTTGAGAGCTGCCATGTGTAAAACCTCCGAGTCTGGAATCAGACAGGCATGAGTTCAAACTATGACACTGTAATTCTCTAGCTGTGGAGCTCTGGAAGTTATTTCATTGGTAAGTTTCAGCTTTTTTCATCTCAAAGTTGAGGTATTATACAATACCTTTCCCACAGGTCTCTTCTATTAAAGACAAGAGGGTGGCTAAAGGAATTAACAGAGCATTGTACAAATGATGCTGTAGCTGATCATGACTGAGATTTGGACCACCAAACAGTCAAGGCAATGTCTCTTGTGTAATTATATGAATGGAAGTTACATGTCTGATGGACAGAAACATTCAGACACTATAACCATAGGCTTTAAAGTGCTAAGAACCACATTTGGGAGGGGTATATTTGGAGACAGGATTCATCTACCAGATGATAGCATACTTAAAGCTACTATGGTGGATTACACCTGTAATTTCAGCACTGGGAGGTAGGGGCAGAAGGATCACCATTGGTTTGAGTTTGGTCTGGGTTTTACAGTGAGTTCTAGAGCTGGGCTATGGAGGGAGGCCATGACTTAATGCTCCCACCTTGAAAGAGACCTTGTCTCTTTCCTGAACTCTGTATACCAGCATTAATGACTTGTTCATGTCATTCCTCTCCTTAGTCTACACCTCTGTGAGACAGGGCTCATGTTAGTCTTAAATTGTATTGTGAGAATCAAAGGGAATGATAACTGTGGGGAGTTCTTCCACATTTAATTTGACAAATGAGTGTTAAGAGCTGAGTGGGACTTTTCTTGATATTCAGTGTTACTTTAAAATATGATGCTAAGTATAAAGAGGTTTTTTTCTTATGCAATCCAGTTTGCATTTTAAGGTGGAAAAGAGGCAAATTCAGGAGACAACACTTTCCCAAGAACTCTTACTAGGGACACTGTCATCTCCTCCCCAGGTCCCTAAGAGGAGATCATGTGTTTCCTGTTCTTGAAGTTCAGGGAAAAGACCCAAGAAAATGCTCATAGAGCCTGGAGATGCTCATATTATGTCTCTCCCCCTAATCTGGGGATTTGTCCTCTTGGAGTTGCTTAAACAAGGAATCATCAGCATGCCCACCTTACCAGGAAGTGGAGAAACAATGGAGAAGTGGTAGGGTTTGATACGAAAGCATGATAAGGAGAACAGTTGCCTTTGTCCTCATTAGTGAGTGAATTGGCTAGTTCTCTTACACTGGTACCCCTGAAGCAGGAGACAGTAAAGAGAGATACCGAAAGCAAGAGACTGGCCAGGATGGCCTTGGAGGAGAGATGATGGGAAGAGAAGTGGTCAAATGCAAACCAGTAATTTCAAGATGGGATCTTTGTTGGAGATGGACACAACAGAGTCCTTTGAAGAACCCAAAAAGGCTCCCCATGAAAAAGCCACCTCTTGAGAGTGGTTTTGGCATACCAGAGAAACCAACTGGCTGGTCAATGTTATGGATGCACCCCAAGCTGGCCAGCCTAGAGGGACATCAGCCTCCCCTAGGCACATAAGAGAGAACAATATATCTATTTTTTACCTCCCATGCCATGTCAGTCTCAGAAGTGAAACCCCAGGGATGAAAGAGAATGGGTGGACAAGACCATCCCATTTCCCCTGTTTCTTGCTTAGTTCAGTCTCTGTATTGGTCAGGGTCTGAGCAGAAAACAGTGGCATATACAGGGTGGGTACTGAAATGTGTTCTGTATGTTCAGAATATATGAGAACTGAGAAGGAAGGGAATAGGGCTTCTGAGAGTGGGCAGCTATGGCCATGACCGCACCTGAAAGTTTAGGGAGGGAACACAGACAGACACCAGCCTGGAAGTTCCTCATCAGGAGGATTAGGTTTGGGGAAGAGACATAACCTTTCCCTCCAGAAGGGGGTTGATGTTGAGAAATAACCTTCACAGCCCTCCCAGTATGATTCCAGGGGGGGAAATCAAGGGTAAGGAGACTTGCTCGTGTTTCATATTCAAGTTAACTTCCTTGGGTGGAGAAGATGCAGGAGGATTGTGAGTCACAGGGTAGGTAGAGAACATCCAATTTGACTTCTTTTGCCAACCTCTTGAACTAGCTAGGTTTTGTTGACCTGCTCCATGGCCAGCAAGGCTAAGCCTGTGAGGATCGAAGGATAGTCCAAAGATCAGAGTTGAGATAACAAAGGGACTCCAGGCTTTTGAGCTCTAGAATAGTGCATTCAGAGAACTTCTCATTTTCACTGTTAAAGCAAGCCAAATATGAGGGGATGTTGACAATTAGCATAAGCAAATACAAGTACAGTTAGGGAATACACATGGCAGGATGTCTTAACATCTTTGGTCATGTGAAAAATGCTGAGAACCTTCCTCCCAGGTCCTTGCCTTTCCTACAGAGATAATATGGACATTGGAGGACATTCCCTTCATGTCCCTGCTTTCAAGCACATTCACTTATTGTAGTTAATGTAGTTTCTTCTAGAAGGCTACCTTATGGGAAGAACACTCTACACTCTACCCCATCCATAACTCACAGTAAGTTCACAGCTTTCTTATATAAGGTTCAGCTTTGGGATTCAGGAAGGCAAACCTTTCTTATATTCAGAAAGGGGATGGCTTTGGTGTTCTCTCCTTCTCTGGCTCAGATAACATGGCCTCTGAGAGAATTCCTGTACTTTTCATGAGACTGTGCAGCACCTAATATAGTGATTTAGATAAAATAGATGCTTAATATCATTAGCTAAGTAGCAGTATAGGAAATATAAAGTCAGGACTGTCTGGGTCCAAAGTTGTTCTTTTTTCTCCATGGAGTATTGCATTTAAGGCAACATCTTGTGTGCTCTGTCAGAGGCCACCAGGGAGCTTCCTTGCACTAGAACAAATTGTTCTAGACTGGATGCAGTTCAGACCAGCCTGAGTCAACAAGAAGTGCACAAGGTGGTTTGTGTAGGCAAGGCTCACCTAAGCTACCCTAGACAGAGTGGGGCTCAGCACCTGAGAGAGTTCCAGGGGATGTGAGGGTGAGTGTGCTTTTTGATTTATTCAGCAGCATTCCTACAAACCATGGTATTTCTCAGACACAAAAGTCTGTGAAGAAGACCATAGTCCAACTGACCAGACCCAAGGCTCAAAAAGCCAGAATCGCTTACATAGTGTGTTTCAGGCCTTTGATACCAATCCCACTCCACTTGTATGGGACCCTCCTTTACTTCATACTGTGCTTGGCAATGCTGTGGGCTGCTAGATCAGCCAGCCCATTCCTGGAGTAGAATCCCCTAACCCTTCGAGACTTAGCTTCCATAACGTGCTGGTCACTCTCTGTGCTATCGTTCTTGCTGCTCCTGGTGGGAGCAGAGCTCCTCCACCTCTATTACCTGGAGGGAATGGTTCATAACTAAAGGACTAGAGTGGTCTCAGAAGGGAATCTAAGCCTCCTTTGGATGCTGCAGGTGTTATTGCTGAACTTGATGACTTTGAAATGAATGAGGCTCTTGTTTTCTTCAAGCAGTAACCTGTGGTCTTAGAGCTTGGTGGGCTTGAAGTATTGAGATGTCCTTGGTGTCTTCCCTACACAACTTAGACCTCTGGATGCCTCTTTTCTTTCTGGAACCATAGAAGAATACATTGTCCCATATGCCAGATGGTAAATACCAAGGGATTAAACTGCATTTCCATGTTAGGCAGAACAACATATTAATATACCTTTTGACTGTCTTTTTTTCTTCCATGTCCCTGCTTTGTTGGCAAGACCCAGATAACCCATTTGCATTTTTAATTTTTCTCCCAGAGTCTGCTTCTGGAAGAGAAGAAAGTTTCATAATCTGTGTCTGATTGTTGCATAAACTTCACCCAAGTGAAATTCAAATTAAATGAAAATGAAAAAAAGTTGGTTCACATAACATGGAAAATAACAATATAGCTGGACTGTAATTCTCTGTCTAGAGAATTTACAAATAAGAGTTTGCTAGGATTTTTCAAGCCCACTTCAGTCTCCCAAGCTATTAAGCTGTTTTGTTGTTACTCACATGGTCCATTGCTCATGCAAACACCTCTGTACACCGCTACAACATCTCACTACAACACTGTAACAGGCAGAGTTTTCTTGTGATGTTGGAGGACATCTTGGGTGATAAACCTCAAATATATCTGATTCCTATTAAAAGTAAGTCTACAGAATTAAAGTCTTCTTAATGCGCAATTATGTGAGATTCATAGCACCAGATGTGGCCACCAGGGTACTCTTTCATATTCTTCATTTCATGTTGTTCAGTTTGATGTGTCTGTAGAGTAGAAATGCTTCTGGATCTTTAAGGGAGCAATCAGCAGATGTTCCTAAAGTGTGCTTGAGGTACCACCTGCATGTCCACAGCCTTTTATAGTCTCTATTATATCTTAGAATCTGGTTCTACAGGCCTGAAATAGCTCCAAAGAACATGGGAGAAGTTAGAAGGTACTGTGCTGGGCAGGTAAGACATGGCATCTGTAAGATACAGAAATGTATGTGTGTTCAAGCTAGCAGGACATTCTTAACTCAGCGTGGTGGATAATGCAGCCATCCAGTACTGGGAGTCTACCCAGGAGTTACTGACTGGCAGCATCACAGAGCAATCTTGACTAGGGGGCCTCTAGGGTTGGAGTCCTAGTTGGAGGTTAGGTATGTGGGTCAGAGCAACAGCTGGATAAAAGCAGTGGTTTCCCATCTGCACCCGTGAGAGTAGAAAAGAGGTCTGTGGATGCCCTCTATAATTATGCTAATTGCAGAAACAAGAATGTCATAAACCACCTGTGCTAATGTGTCAGTTTCCTTATTTTTATTTAAAAATGAATTTGGCAATTTATCATATTCAATATACTTAACAGAAACGAATAACATTGGTCAAGTTTACTAGGAAAACAAAGCCATGGGAGTGACTAATAAACACAAATGTGATTTGTTGATCCTGTGTCTCTCCCTAGACATATGTTTCTTAAGATCAAGTTTCTATATTAACTTTATATTCCCAGCATGAGGCACGGGAGATGTTATGAAGTAGATGCTGGGTGTACTGCTTGTTGAATGAATGTCAAATATGACTGTTTGTGACCCGGGGATGCACTGCAACATTCTGGCATGGAAACGTTTGTTGACAGCTGACTTTCATAGGCAAACAATTGGAAAATGCAGGGACCATGACAGGATTGGGAGATCCTTGCTTCTAAGGATTAAATCGCCTTAAAGATGGGTCCTTCTAAATGTTCTGTTGTATAAGGAGAAGCAGGACTAACCACAGAGATGAAAGGACGGTAGAGTTTCAGTTGTGGGAAGGGAGAATCTACTATGATGTAACACAATTAAAGCTGCAAAGGAGCAACTCAGGAAGGACAGAAACTGCTTTTCCCCAGCCAGGGCCACTGGTCTCTGTCACTGACTCTAATTCATCACAGCAACCATTAGACAGAAACAGAAAATCACATATATTCCTGAATTTGCAAAACTGAAAAGAAACGGAGAAGTTTAGTAGATACCTGTCACTTTCTGAAGCTGAGAACTTGGGAATAAATGATATCATTTGTAATCTCCCAGAGTGTCTAGTTTCTCATTCATTCAGTCTTTCTCCCTAATGGGCAAATTGTCTGTAGTTTCCTAAGCTCTAGCTAGATCCATTGCTAACACTGATGCAAATTTTCTCATGTAAGCTAGAAAGAGGAGATGGAAGGCCATTGAAGGAGAGAGGAGTCTGGGCTTTATCCCTCCTGATGGCATTAATCCATGTGGCCTTAGGGAGAAATCCTAGAACCTCTCTGGGCCTGTTTCCTATCTCAAAAAGAGGGCGTTGTAGACTTTTGTCTCTGAGGTATGATACTATGTGTCTCTTTAAGATCCTCCCAGTGAATTAGGGCAGAGAAAAATGTGAACTCTTGGGAATACTAGCCAAGAACCATCCAGAAGGAAGGTGAGCCAAGTTCATAAGGCGATTTAATCCTTAGAAGCAAGATCCAGCCAATAGCCAGACAGGCTGTGATTCCCTTTGCTGTGTTTTCCTATTTCCGTGCCAAGCCCGAAATGCTAAGTCATTGCTTTTGCTAGAAGGATATTTTCTTATTGCATTCCGAGGATTTGAACAAATATTTTAATTTTGAGGAAAGCTTTGAGAACACTTTCAAATTGCAGGTTTGACTTTTAGTTCTAGAAGCGGAGCTTCCAATGTGCATCAAGGAGCTCTAAGGTTTGGGCTACCCCTGAGCAGAAAGGAGCCAATCAGCACCTTCCCAGCTCAAACTTGACCCGCCCTTCCTTCCTGCTGCGCTCCAATCAGCACCTTCCCAGCTAAAACTTGAACCGCCCTTCCTTCCTGCTGCGCTGCACAGGGCTGCCTTGCTAACCATGTGGGCTCTGTGGTTACCAGTGCTGTGTGATCCTAAAGGGAAGATACTGACAAAGCTTCTTCATGACTGGTGGCATCGCATGCCTGTAATTTGGCCACCTACGTGGAAAACTTTTGAGACCTGCTTTCTGCTTTCCCCCTCAACTTCCTTCTACACAGATGCCCGTCTGAAATTCCATATCTGGGACAATATCTCCTTCCTATAACCGAGCATGTTTTCTTTTCCATTGTCAGAAAAAGCATAGCACATAAGACCCAAGGTTCCACAAATTACAACTACTCTAGCTGACCACCCACGAGCCAGGAGAGAACAAGCAACTTACCTCTAAGGAACTTTCTCACTCTTTCTATTCCTCAACTCCACCTGTTACATGAGAAAAATTGGTCCTGATGGAAAATTACTAGAACCCCCCTCCTCCCCACACACTATTGATAAAAAAAAAAAACATCACTCTTGAAACAGTTATGTGCAAATCGACCTCCCAAAGCAGCTATTTATCTAGATTTCAACTCATCATTTAGGTGGCATTTTATGAGGAATGGAAAAATAAAACTCTCCCTCTCCTCCTCTTACCCTCTCTTTCTCTCTCTGTCCCCCTTTTCCCCTCCCTCTGTCCCTCTCCTCTCCCTCCCTCTCCCTCCCTCCCCTCATTCTCTCTCTATCGTGTGTGTGTGTGTGTGTGTGTGTGTGTGTGTGCTGTGTGTGTGTGGTGTGTGTATGTGTGTGTGTGTACGTGTGTATGTGTGTGTGTGTTTTTCAATTGAGGTGGGGGGGTCTTTCTTCCCAGATGGCTCTAGTTTGTTATTGACAAGAAAACTAACCCAGACAGGGTTCTCAGTCCTTTCTTCCTTCTCTCCCACTATGCTCCTTGGCTGGTAAGGTGAACAGTTTGTGCATCTCACACACTTTCCCACAATGTGCCATCCTCACCACAGACCCAAATGAGGCCACTTAATCACAGATAGCAGCCTCCAAGTCATGAGTCACGATAAACCCTTTCTTCTCTAAGTTAATGGCCCAAGGAAAGTTGACCAACACATTGTAGTAGACACATAGCCTTGTCACTGGCCAAAATACATTAAAATCACATTTTGTCTTTCCAGATAGAAACAGTACCCGTGTTTCATTCAGGTTCCTCAGATTTTATTCAGATGCTCCTTTCCCATTGCCAGTCTGTTGTTTCTCAATAGTGTACACACTTACTGACTTAATTATTTACTCATGACTATGTTGATATTTTTTTTTGTTCACTGGCCTCCTCCAGCTGGAGTGTAGGCGCTACAAACACGCACAGTCTTTACTGAGTGATGTATCTCAAGCACCTAAAATAGTGTCTAGCATACAGTAGGGCCTCAATAAATATTTTTGCATAAATGAACATGGAAAAAGAAAACAGCTCACTGTACCTCAGGTAAAATGCTGGGAACTTACTGTCCTGTTGTGGCTGAAGCTGGAAGACTAGATTAAACAAAGGTTAAGAAGCACATTTATGAAGCAGACAAATAATGGCTACTGTGTTGTCTTTAATCATATTGTTTGTTCTTTTCCTTTAGACCTTGAATCTGGTACAGGGATTTGGCCCAGATAACATGAACCATGAGATTACTGTCTTTGGATAAGATTTAATGAGCTCCCAGGACTGCCTATTGAATTTGGAGGGAAAAGGGTCAGAGATATGACGTGATTCCTTTCAGAAGAACTAACTGATCCTTTCAGGGGTTTTCTCCAGGAGACAGGGAATCATGGGAACAGTGCAGATGTCCAGAGCAGCATTCTCCAATGATCCCATTAGGCTCTGAAGAGGAAAGACTTTCATTGCCAAATCACATTAGGCAACCTTGTGTGTTTCACAATCCATGATGCCATGATCAAGGATTTGAAATATCCTTCAAGAATTTGGTTAAGTTTGTTTAAAACCAGTGTTTTACTTGACCTCAAGAGTCCCTTTCTTTCTTTTTTAACTTCTTGTGAAAATGTGCTTCTTTTGCTTGTAAAATTTGCCCTTTGAAAAGCCTTTATTTTCCCCCCCATGCATTCACAAATGGCCTAAATGCCCTTAAACAAATCCTAACTTCTAGTCCAGTGGTTCTCAATCTTCCTAATGTTGCATGTGACCCTTTAATCCAGTTCCTCATGTTGAGGTGACTCCTAACCATAAAATTATTTTTGTTGCTACTCCTTAACTGTAATTTTGCTACTGTTATGAAATGTAATATAAATATTTGTGTTTTCCAATGGTCTTAGGTGATCCCTGTGAAAGGGTCATTTGACCTCCCAAGGGGTCGTGACCCACAGGTTGAGAACTACTGTTCTAGACTACCCTTAGCAACAGCAACTGGGAAAATAATGTCTGTGGGAAGACCTCATACTGAAGATTTAGTAATTTCTTAGGAAAGCATCTTTAAATGAAGACCCAGGCATAATATACCTTTCTATTGAATGCAATATGATGCCATGTGTATAGAAATACCCATCATGATAGGGCCAAAGATACTGAACAGTACAAGAGAAAGCTGAATAAGATAAACCCAGCTCAAAGATATTTTGAAATCTTAGCAAAAGGGAAAATTAGATGGAACAAAGTAACTGAGTGAATTTGGAGAAAAAAAAAAAAAAAGTCCTACCTGGCTCTGGAACTGGAAAAAGCTGTCAGTAACTTATTGCCCAGTGACCAAGAGAAGCAAAAAAAATAAATATTTAGTTCCAATAACTAGCAATGTTGATCTTCACCCAGAAAGGTGAAAATGGCATTTAACTTGGGTTGCCATGTGTGTACATGGGTGTGCTGTGCATGGGTGTGCTGTGCGTGTGGAGGCCAGAGGTCAAAGTAAGGCTGTCTTTCCCTACAACTCTCAGCCTTGTTTTGTGGGACGAGGTCTCTTACTCGGCCAGGGTCTTGACTGTTAGGCCAGATTGGATGCCCAGCAAGCCACTGGGACACACCTGTCTCAGCTTTCCCAGCACTGAGGTTGTAATCATGCATATCACACACACACACACACACACACACACACACACACACACACATACACATGAAAATTGGTTTTCTGAGGATCAGATCCAGGGCCTCATGTTTTGCACAGCATTTAATATCTGAGCCATTGGTCCAGTCCAAATAGCCATTTTCTAGGAATATTAAGAAGGGGAGCAGCAATGGCAGCCAGGCACTGTGGTAGGCATCGGGGTCATGGCATCACATTTGAATGTCACAACAACCTGATGAGCTTGGCATTTTGCAGGAGAGAAAAACTAGTCTAAGATGTGAAGTGATATTGCCAAGGTTCTGCGGCCTTTACATACTAGAGTGTTGAGTTTGCACTGTTTGTTTCTTATGATCTAACCCAGAGAGGTGGCCACGTTCAGTGCTTCAAATTATAATGTTCCAGCTGTGGGGTAAGATGCATAGATTCCTCCAATGATGACAAGTCTCTCAGATTTTCCCCCATTCAGTCAGCTGATATGGAAATGCTCAGAGTTTACCTAGGTGCAAGCTCATTAGAGCCTATGAGAATTGCAAAGCAAATGGAGTGAATTGGAGGTAGGTAAAATAAAACAAGAGATAGAAGGTTAAAACCACCAAATTGAAAGCTATAAAAAATTAGGTTTACTCTAACTCTATAACGTATGAGAGGTATCTCAATGGTACTCATTATTTTTTGATAAATAAATGTCATAAGCATTTGTGTCATAAATAAATGTTTTATGATACATGACAATCACATAAAATTCAAACCTCAGTGTCCATAAAGTTTTATTGGAGTGCAGCCATGCTTGTTCATTAAGATATAGCTAAGAATGTCATAAAGCAATCTAGGTTCACTCTAAGACATCAAGGAATCTATATTTCATTGATTCTTCCAATATATATATATATATATATTCTAGTTCTATATCTATTCTTCCAATATATACTCTAAACCATGGATATATCAAACTTCACTTAACTGATGCTTTTGGATGGACACTTGGGATCTTTTCTGTAGAATTGCTTTACTTGGGACTTAGCAAGGATAATTAAAATAACTCTTTTTAAAAAATCAGTGTTTTCTCCTTTACCCACTTAAAAAAAAAATAAGAACAATCCCCACCTTCAGTTTTCCTGGAGTTTGTGGTGTTTGCAAGATCCAACCACAAATGCTCCTGTCTTGCTGAGTCACACTGCTAGCAAGGACACCACCACGCCACTGATGTCCACACCTCATAAAAAGGTGACTTTTAGCTTCAACATTTCAAAAATGTACTAGAGACAGCCTATGTTTGAGTAAGTATGTCAGTCGTGCCACACAAAGAAAGCATTAAATATTTCAAAGTGTTCTGTTCAGAGACTGCCCACACTGCTGTTCCTTCTGTTAGTCAGGTGACTTTGCAATAATAGATTGACTAATGCAAGTATATGTAAAAACCTGAAAATCTGGCTCAGGCAAGCATTTTCCATTAACAGAGAGCCCATGAAAGGGTATTTAGAATTATTTTGTTGATCTTCTAGTGGGCTCTGATGCTGTGGGAGGTGGAGGTGGGCCCCGGCGATCCAGGTGATCAACATATGCCACAATTAGTTTCCTCCTGTCCTCTGGTACACGGCCCAGTACTAGATACCATTTAGAGAAACCACGGAATTGAATTCTTCCAGAGGCTATGAATATTACAATGGACATACTTTTACCTTTGTCGCTACAGAACAATTTGGTTGCATATGTTCATGTATGTACTTTGATTCTCCCCTCTGAGTTATAGATCAAGTCTTGTTTAGCCCAGGAGAAGATTTATTTAATAATTTCTTCTCAGGTATGAACCATATTCATAACAAACATGTTGGCCAGAATAAAATCCTGGTTAAAGATACTTTATTCTCCACTGAATGATCTTTACTAGTATTCTGAAATTAGACAACAAAATTACCTTTCTGGGAATCCCCTGTAAACTACTCCTGTTTGAATGTTTAACTTTTATTTCTAAAGTTTAATTTTTAGATGTTTGAATGTTCAGTTTATGTATTTGAACCACAATAAACCAACCCTTTTATATAAAAAAATCAAAGTGAATGCCAATAAATTCTTTGCTTCATATATCATCCAACAAACCTTGATGTCTCTCTCTTTCTAAACCATTCTACCTCTTTCTCACCAGATAATAAATATTCTGTCCATGGAAGTCATTTCCTGGTCTTTTTTCACACTTAGTTAACCACTACAAGCAATATAATGAAGTGTATAGAGTGTTTCTTCCAGTCAGTATGTAGACTCTTTGTGTGTAGAATTTTAGTTTTGGTGATCCTAATCTTTTGTGAATTCAATAAAATATTGTTGGACTTTAGTTGATTAGGAGTAATTAATATTGCTGTCTCTATTCCTCCCTCTCTTTGAGATATAACAGAGATATAATGTACTATTTGTTATCTCATTTAAATAATTACTTAATAATGAAATAATGTTGGTAACCAGCCATTCAAACACACTGTTCTATACATGAATCAAAACATCACATTTTATAAATATGAACAAATATTATAATCAATAAAAAGTGATGATCTTTCTGTCTTGAAAAATAGTGAGATGAACTTGGTCAAAGGGTCAGGCACCAACACAATCTCCCATGTGAGGTTTAGGTCATCACTTTCTCCTTTTCTATTTCTGAATATGTTCTCAGAGAGCGCTGATGGTGATTGGGTGGGAGGGGATCCATGCCAACCTTGAAGGCATCAACTCTTGTTAAACCTCACTTACGTTATATCATAAATGACTGCATGTTGGAATGAGACAATGACCAGAGTGCAGCTCTCTTTCTCTTTAAGCCACAATTAAAGTAGTCAATGGAATTTTAAAGGGACAAAAATGTCTTGAAGCCAAAAGAAAGAAGGATGCCATTCATAGCTTAGCTATCTCAAAGAATTCTGGAGTCGAATTGAAGAAACTATGATTCAAACCCATGTTTGCAGATAAAGATGCCCAACTTCTGAGCTGCAGGTGAAAGAGATTCTGACAAAATCCAAGCAACAGCCCCTCGGATGAAAACTGTGGGTGTGCAGAAGAAGCTCAGATCGGGAAGCTTTGATTCTATAAGTAGAGATCAGCAAGCTTTATGGGAAGAGGACCAGCTAGTAAATATTTTCAGCTCTGCTGAACATGTGGTGTCTCGTGACTACTTACCTTGGATGCCACAGCATGAAAGCACTCTTAGCGATATCTTCATGAACAAGCATAGCTGCGCTCCAATAAAATTTTATGGGCACTGAGGTTTGAATTTTATGTAATTGTCCTGTATCATAAAATATTATTCCTTTTATTCTTTTCCCAGCCATTAAAGTGTTTTCTTAGCTCACTGGCCTTACAAAATTGGGTGGCAAACAAACCTTGGATGACCTGTGGTAGCTTGCTAACCAATAACATCAGAAGGAAGCTCTGGTTGGGGTCCTAGAGCATATGGGATAACTCAGAAGCACTGGGAAGGCATGGCAAGGGTGAGTACCAGGAATGAGGCCAGTGGAAGATGTATGATTTGCCTGCTGTGAAAACCCAGCCAAATACATTGCTGGGAAAAGGCTATTAGGAAATAACTCAGTAAACACACATTGGCCCTCTCACACACAGATACATAATATTCACAGACACATGTGCACATATATCCAGATGTCACAAGTTGTATTTTGCAAAGTAATCTATTCAGGAGAAAAAATAGTCAAGATAATTGTACAAATTATATATACAAATTAGCAAAATAAATATACAGGCTGTATACAAAAGAAAAAGAAATACCCATGTATTTGCAAAAACAAAAAACAAGAAACCTCAACATCCTTATACATAGAGTATATTAAAACAAACTAGTGTCATTTTTATATATAAAATTGTTAAAGTTCAGGACAGCAATATCTAAAAAGGCTAAGAAAGACATGGCTACCTTCATCTTGTTAGCAATAACATGTAGCAAAATAACCCTTTGGCAACCCCTTCTACCAAGAGGAATTTACCCTGTTGAAGCAAACAATGCCACAACACAAAGATTTATGTGTAAGGAAATTGATGATTTTGATATTCCTTATTGTAGAAAAACATTTGAATCAATTCCATTCCCCAGTGAAGGATTTGGTTAAGTATGGGACGTCCATACGTAGAATTCTGTATGGCTAATAAAATGTTTATAGATTTTGTTTTGACATGAAAAGCTGCTTATAATTCATTTTAAGTGAAACAAGCAGGTCATAAAGCAATGCCTCCAATGTGACCTCAACACTGAAAAGATTTTGTAGTCTGTGTGTGTAGTGTGTAGTGCATAGATAGTTGTACATATGTTTATGGAAATAGGGAACAAATCTTGCGTGGACATGCACTAATGATTTAGTAGGGGTGTTCTCCATGTGTGTAGCCATCTTTTTTATAGATCCCTGGAGGGATTTAATCTTGCATTTCATGAAATGGGATCATCGGACATGAATTCTTCGGACTTGCATTCATGTTTTCAAGGCCGGTCAGTGCTGCTGGTCTGTGGTATTCCCCTGTAGGAATATACACCACACTATTCCAACCAGCCTTGCATGTGTCTCCTTATGCTCATGTGCAGAAAATTCTCTAAACCCATTTCTTTAGGATGAAATTGATAAGCTGTGAGGACTAAGCATTTTTAACTTTATTACTTAATGCCAAAGTTCATACCCTACCAATAGTATGCTATGCATTGTTCCAGAACTTGAGGAAATTTTGGCTATGAGGTCATTGGATGTTAGTTTTCTTTCCAATGTTTGTCTATAATGTTGATTATTTGTGATAGACCCTTAGAGTACATGGTCTATGTATTTTGATACTTTCACTCATTGGTTTTGGTAATGTAGTTGGTTCTCGCTTCTGCTCCACGAAGTATCTCCTCAGTTGCATGAAATATAACTTTTAGCCACTGAAGGTTTAATTTTACTAGGTACATTCTATATTTTTATAAGCTGATTTTGGCATTTTGTGAGCATTCTTGCTAAATTCTCCTGCCATCATTTTTTTCCATTTGTTCAGATTTTAGCTACTTTTGATGTTTTGAAAAGAAATGTTGCACATTTTTCCAACATACAAAGTTTTTTGTAGCTCTGATTTTTTTCTTTTTGCTAACTTTGCTTAGGACTTTGTTTCCATGTTAGTTTTGTATTCTTCCCTCTAAGCACATTTCCCTGTACTTCATCTATGGGAGACTTAGTGGCACAGGTTGAGTTTTCAGAGAGATTTGCACAGACACTATAGTTTACTGTAATTGAGGATCACGTTAAATTATCTTTATGAGATGTTTTATACTACAAAGTGATAAAAATCTAGACTAAAAATACCCACTTGAAGATCTACTTGTGCTAATATTGCCCAGAAAGGATTTCTTTATTGGTCCTTTGGTTTACTGATCAAATCAACAAAGTTAAATTTCTTTTTTCTTCTCTCCCACAAGTTTATTTATTCTTCACCTGTCCTTTCACCAAGAATGTACTTCTTCGAGGTTTCAGATTTAGATGTGAACTGTCTCCTGGATTTCTAAATTTATCTCTATTCCATACTTGTCAACTTGGATTTCCTTGGGGAAAAAAAATGCCACAGTTACATTACTTTTCCTGGGTGGGATACTTCTTCAGATAGAGAAAACAAACACAGACCAATAAAACAGTTTCAGCCAAGACCATGCTGGTAAACCAATCAGCATACTAGGGTGATATACAGGAATAGGGGTGACCCAAGCAGCCACATTACTGAAGTCAGCCTCAGCATGGCTCTCAATCCAGTGACTCTTCTTTGCTTGCTCGCTCTGCGTGACTTGCCAAGGGTATATCAGTGAGGACTGCTCCCCCTAAGAACTGGTTAGTGATTATAGTGATCATGCACAGAGGCATTTAGAGTCTCTGAAGTTTCCAGTGCAGCCTGGGCCTCTTGTGAGTTTCACCAGGCTCTTCCCTCTGGGAGGGAATGTTTCAATCCAGAGGAAGAAGCTACGCAACTACCATAAACAGGGCAGGCGACTTAGAAGCATGTGTATCTTCTCACACACCTGAAGACTGGAGGCTGAAATCTGGCTGCCAATACAGATAGTTTCCACAGATCTTTCTGTCTGGCCTTCAGATGATCTTCTTACTATATTTAAGAAAGGGTCAGAAAGAAAGAAAATTTTCCTCTTCTAATTTTATTACAGTGGGTATTCTCACTTATGACCTCAGTGAGACTTCATTATCACCTAAAATCACTATCTCTACACAATATAAAAACCATATTGTGGCTTACAAAATTAAATGTTTATTTGGAAGGGAAGGGTGTAAGTTACTCTCTATAACACACTAACTTTAATTCGTCACTCTAATACATTTGCGTGACAATCAAAACACAAATTTTAAGTCACCATGATGGTAAAGACTGATCCACAATGAGCCCTGTTACTCAGGGCAGCTCCCATTCTTTCCTTCCCTTCCTGTTTTGTCATTTTGAAATTTTTGATATCCTATCAGAAACCAATTACAATTTAGATTATGGTTTTCCTGAAGTTCATTGTTTTTGGTTTATTATATGGTCAAGAAGAATAGAAACGGGCAGTAAACAGACTCAACTAATTAGAAATAAAATTTATTATTGCTGAATAACAAAATAGATCAGACCTTAAAAATCAGAACTATAAATTTACCAAATTAAAAACAACAGTGAAATTCTTTGACATTAGTTGACCTTTTTTAGTTTGGGGCAGGTGTTTGTTGTCTTAAAGAAGTAAGCAATGAAAGCAAACGTTGACAGATGACAAACTGGACTATATCACACTAAGAAGCTTGCTATGTGCAGAAAAGGATTCACCAGAACTGAGGGACAAGCCACAATATGGGAGAAAACTGCTCAGACTATATATTGAACAAGCTATTAATATTCAAAATTACAAGGAACACACACAGCTGTAAATATCTCACCAAATTGGGCAAATGATCTTAATAGACATTTCTCAAAAGAAGAAATACAAAAGGCCAAGAAACAAAGGTAAACAATATTCAAAAAAGTGCTAAACAACAAAATATCATTCAGCTGAGATAAAATGACTATTGTGAAAAAGACAAAAACCAATAAATATTACTGAAGGTTCAGGGAAAGGATAATTCTCATATATTATTGCTGTGATTGTATGTGCATTTTATAAGGTAATATGAACATGCCTTAAAAACTACAGATACAATTACTATATAATCCAGCAATTAATTCTACCACCAACACAACCACCCCTATGAAATGAAATAGGTATGTCAAGGTAATTTACATCATCTCCCAAGTTATTATAGCAGTATTACATATTCTATATTATGTTATATGTCATATAATATCATATCATATGACACTATCATATCATATCTAGGTATGATATGGATGAAGCTGGGCTCATCAGTGGATAAACAGATAAAATGCTGGTACTTAGCTGCTTTCCTCCTTTTGTTTTGTTCAAGGACCCAGGTCCATAGAACAGTTCTGTACACATTCAGGTTGAGTCTTCAGCCAAACCTCCCTGGAAACACCCTCACAAACATGCCCATGTCCTAGGTGGTGCCAAATCCACTTAAGTTAATCAGGCATGCACCTAAGAGTGTTGTGTGAATCATATTTGAGTTCTGCTTCTGTTTATTGAGGAACCTCTTTCCACAGTGGTTGCCATGTTATTCGCCTTGGGTGTCTAACAGCCTCTTTGCTTCATCAGAGTTTGTTGCAGTCTGTTTTCTTAATGATAGACATTCTGGCTGCAGGGAAATGATTTACTAATGAAGTTTTGATTTGCATTTCCCTTATGGCTAAGGACGTTGAACACTTTTCTATATTCTGTCTGATATATTTCCCTTTTATTCTCATTCCTAATATAACTGAATTGCAGGCATGGAATGTTGATAGCGATGTTTGTCTACTGACATTCTTTGTGAAATGACTTATGACCTTTGGGTTTCCTAGCTGTTTCAGTGTGTTTTGTTCACATCTTCTCTTTTATTGACTTTTGTTCTTTTGATCTATGACATACTGATAGCACATGTTAAAGTATTTTACTGAATTAGTGGATTGGTGACTTTCCCCAAGAATTGTTGGTAATTGTTTTTAAGAATACAAGGGAGACAGGTAGAGAGAGGGTAGTAGTTAAGATCACTTGATGTTCTTGTAGAGGACCTGGACTGAGTGCCTGGCACTCACATAGAGTTACAAATGTATCTCCAGGGGGGTTCAGGTGCCCTCTTATGGCCTCTGAGGGTAGTTCATACACACACTTAGGAAAAACACTCATACACATACAATAAACATAGATAAATTCTTTTAAAAAAGAGTACAAGTGGTTAATGCTTGGAATAGATGGCTTCTATGCTTTGTGTACTCTGTGTGTGAAAACTGACCCATTTTAACCGATCCAGAGTGGATGGTGAGTTATTTAGCACCATAACTGAGGAAGAACTAGGCTTTGGTGAGGTTTCAGAGACTGAGAAAGCATGAGGGGTCAAAACTGTAGAGTACAGATTTTACCTTCACACAGAAAAGCAACCGACACAGCACAAACAACATTCCAACAAGTAAAATGAACTTTCTGGAAGTGGTTCTGATATGGACACTGGGATTCTTAGAAGTCTTCAAGCAAAGTCCTAGACAGACATTAACATGAATGAAAAATAGGGGGGTTTATAAACCTACTCTGATATGGTGTCACTGGGATGGCACATTCCTAACGATGGCCCTATGTGCTCACATCAGCATCAGCACCAGCATCAACAGTGCTCCCGGAGCCAAGCACTCACAGCAGCGCTGCCAGGCCCACCACCCATCTATGGTGCCTACTGCCCACGTGTGTGGCTTGATTGATTCTGGCCTGTCTCTCTGTGTTTGCTCGGATAGCTGACAAACAGGTCAGGGTCAGCGAGTAGATGATACACCCTATTGCGGAGAACCTCAACTGTGGTAAACAGAATCCTTAACTCTAATTCTACACAGAGACTACCCACAGTGAAAGTTGTGATGAATTATTCACTTGATCTTTTTTCAATATTTATTTATTTCTTCAAGTTACATTTCAATCCCCCCAGTCCCACCCTCCTACTCTTTCCTCCTCCCTTCTATCTGCTTTTTAAAATATTTAAGGTGTATCTTTTTCCCCCTAGAAGCTCCCCCTTTTAGTCCAATAAAAGGCTCTTTTTTCTTGTAACAATGTGATTGAAGACTAAATAGTTATAGTCTCACAGTTAAGTTTTAAGTTGTTTAGGAATTCAAAGAGGATATTCTAGGTGTAAGAAGATATATTTAAGTTAGTAATGCAATTTAGGATGGAAATTGAGGTAGGTATAGAACTTAAACTCTTCAAGACAAATAATAGAATAGTATTATCAGTTGCCAAACACCTATGGACTGGACATCAGAAATGTATGTAATATCTTATATTTTTCACTTAACCTTTTAACAAATATTTCTTGAACTCTTTCTTTAGGCAAAACACCAGTAGAAGGTGTGATGCCTCAAGGTAATTCAAACAGTTCCTCAAGTGATGAATCCTAAATTTCAATGGATTGTTCACACGGTACTAATAGCAGCAAGGCTTGCTCTGGTGAATGCAGAGAAGCATCTCTGTGTTTTTAAAATAGATAAGAAAACACCTGTATGATTCCTGGTCCCTTAGATAGAGTTTCAAGATCATATGGCAAGCAGTGAATGGATGAGATGAGAAAAAAATCCAATAATCCCTTCCATCCTGCATAGCTGCTCCTAGAATAGGACAATAAGCCATGAGAACTGTGAAGCCTGATGGAGCAAAATGAACGAGACTCCAGGAAACATTCCCTGTCTTCATTTAGTGCTCTTACAACAGCTTTCAATAAGAGCCAATTTCAGTCAGATCTGACATCTGTTGAAAAATTAAACAAATGTTTCTTTTCTGTTCAAGAGGATTTGTCTCACTCCATCTTCTAGATTACTCTGAAATCATGGCTCTCAATGTCACCTCTTTCTCTAACCATTTAATAGGTGGCCATTCTCTGTAGAGTCATCTCCATCTCCCCTGTCTCATAGTTCACTGGTTGCCATCTCCTATGCTCTCCTCTCACTCCTCCTCCATGCCTGTGTTAGTCTGAAAGAGAATGGCCCCCATAAGTTCATATATTTGAATGTTTGGTCCAAGTTGGTGGAACTGTTTAGGAAGGATTAGGAAGTGTGGCCTCATTGGAAAAAGTGTGTCACTGGAGGTGGGCTTTGAGGTTTCAAAAAGCCCACAGCATCCCCAGTTAGCTCTCTCTGCCTTGAGCTTGTATCTCAAGCTTGACTGTTATTTTTAAGAATACAGGTAGGGGCAAGAGATGGCAGTAATTAACAGCATTTGCTGTTCTTCCAAAATGATACCCAGGTTCCTCTCCAGACTCTTTGCTTAACATTCCTACTTAGTATTCTGTGCTCTAGATGTTCTGAACTACTATAGTTTTTTAAATTCATGAAACAGTATCTACCTTTCTGTTTGCTTGTCCTCTACCTAGTCAACTCTTCTAAGCTTTGATGGACAAGTGCCCATTTCTCCTATAAGGCCCAGCCTGAATGTATCGCCTCTGTATCTAAGCCATTTCTCCAAAGAAAGTTGGTCATTCTCTCTGTACTACTATGTGTTTATTATCACATGTTCCATCAGACTCTAAATGCTGGGAGAGCTGACACTGAGACTACATCACTTCCACTTGTGAGTGTAAATGCAGTCCTGTTTAAAGAAAGAAAGGAAGAAAGAAAGAAAGAAAGAAAGAAAGAAAGAAAGAAAGAAAGAAAGAAAGAAAAGGCCAGATTCTTTCTCCTTAGTAAATTGATAGGAGAGGGTCAGAATGAAGGGTAGTTGAACAAATGAAGGTCTTTGCTTTTATTTTCCATCTCACATCCAATCTGTCAGGAAACTTATTGGCTCGGTTGCCAAGATAGTCCCAGGACCTGATTACTCCTCACCTTCTTCACTGCTAGTAGTCTGGCTCAAGACACCTACCTGCTAGGCAAGATCTTACTAGTAACTTCCGGAGAATCCTCATGCTTGACCTCTTGATAGTCTCCCAAGTCTAGTCTATTCCCAGTATAGATGATAGATTTATCCTTTAAAAATAGGAAACACCAGATTGCGTCCATCCCATGGCTTCCATGTCATGCTGGACAAATTCCCATATAGTTCACAAAGCTATGAACTGCCCACTCCCCTACCCAGCCCCTTTTACTTTCTAATCTCATCTTCCACCCCCATACCCCTGGTCTACTCCACTCCAGCCACCCTGGCCCCCTGCCTTACCCCCAGATGCATCAGGCATGCTTCCAGCATGAGGCCTGTGGCCACAATTCTGAGTTTCTGGAATGCTTTTCACTCTTCACCAACCATGCCTACTCCCCACCTCCTAGTCTTTGCTCTCAAACATCTTTCCATTGGGTTGTGTTTGTAATATGGTATCTAATATTATTATTCCCCTCGCCCATTTCTCTTGATCCTTAGCCTTTTCTAGCACACTGTGTAGTGTGATGATTTGTTATAATTGTTTCTTATGCTCTGCTTCTCTATTAGAATGCAGTCTTTGCAAGGACTTGATGTATTTGGTTCTGGGATACAGTCAAAATGGCTGACACTGCCTGAAACACACTGTATAGTTGATGAACATCATTTGAATGAATTAGTGAATGTGTGACTAGTATATAAATTCCTTATGTGTCCAGAACTTATCAGACGTCATCAGCAAATCCTACTTTCAAATGTCCCAACTTTTATTTAGTCAGTGCTCAGCAAACAGATGTACATGAACTATGTAGTCCAGTGGGTCACATTCAAGAGAGAAAAGGCATGCTGGCTAATAATCATTACATTTTACTTACACTGCCTCCCCGACGTTCACCTTACCAAAAGCAGTCTTGGAGCTATAATATAAAAATGGGATGTCATTGAGGTCTCTGTGGTTTTAGTGACCATGTCCTTCACCGTCATTCTCAGGCTTTGAGGGGGAGTGTGCATGCCTCTGTTAACCCAATTCTGGGATGGGAGTGATATGCTGACAACCAAGTTTTCAGGAAACTCACAGAGAGAGCAGCTTCCCCAAAATAACCTTGCTGTTGTTCCTCACTATGCCAGGAACCTCAAATCTGGCAGAGCTTTGGCTCCTTCAGTTGACTCAGTGTTTTGTTTTGTTTTTTGGTTTTTTTCTGACTTCAAGTGCTGAAAAGATATGAAAATTTCCCATGAGAAGCTGTTGTTGTGTTTGCATTCTGGCAAGGCATGGAAATCCAAGTTTGCATTTTGCAAGTACAGAAAATAGCTTTAACTACATTCCTTTTACTTTTACTAAATTTATTTATTTATCTATTTATTTGTTTGTTTTTGAAGGCTCATGGGTAAATTTTCAACTCATGAGCAGTCCATGTGATCTTATTTATGACCAAAGTAAAATGTCTAACAGGTGGGCTACATTGGGCTCAATCTTTGCCAGGTGGTTCAAAACCAGGAAAATGATTGTAGACCTGTGTAGAAATGATTACAGGTCCCCCTACAAGATCCAAGGATCAGATCATTCTTACAGAAAACTGCTCCCAAACTCCACTCAAGGCTCTGAGAGAAGGTGGTATTCTCCAAATTGATTGGCTCAGCAGCCCTGCTACTCTGGAATTGCTTTGAACTGACAAACTTCACAGAACAGGATTTGATACTGAGCAGACAGCCAGCACTGCCAGGACCATGCATGGATTATGTCTGGCAATTCTTCACGTACATTAACACATCACTGAGCCGCCATACTTCAGGGGAGTGGCCAGCACAAAATGATCACTAACAAAGATTTAGGAATGCATAAATACATTAGAAATTTCATTTAGTATAATTAAAGATCAACCCTGGTTAAAATAGATGTGATTCTTTTTAGGACCTAGAAACAAAAGTTTCCCTTTCCTGGGTGTGCAGAAAACCAACCATCTCCTTAACTGTGATAATTCCCTAGTAGTCTGCATGACTAATTTATGTTTGCTTGCCCTTTTGTCCTCAATATTCTATTTCTGTTTTTAATATTTTACTGTATTTTTTGGAATCACACCTTTACTTTCAACACCATTTTCAATATATAAGCTAGGCATACAAGACAACAGTAAAACTGAATAGGTTAGATGTACAATATTTCTTCAGTTTAATTTCCAACAAGGAAAAATACAACAGAATATTTGCTATTGGAATTGAAAACATATCTTAGGTATATGTCTGGTATGTCAAATTAAAAAAATGATTGAATTTCCATAAAGATTTTTCCATGCATTCTACGTGCAAGTCACTGTGCTGATGAGTGAAAGATGTTAAGGACAAGTCTCTATCGAGAGGCAGACACTCCCACTGGCAGCCGTAGCATGATGTAGTGATGATTATGTTTACATGAAATAGCCACAGTCAGCAAATCCATAGAGACAGAAAGTAAATTAATGACTGCCTGGAGAACAGTGGGAAACAGGGAGTGACTGATTCATGAATATGGAGTTTCCTTTTGGTTGATGAAAATCTTCAGAAACTAGGCAGTGGTGATGATTGTACAACACTGCGAATAAACAAAATGTAATGGCAATTTTATGTTATATACATTATATAAAATGTTTGCTAGAACTTCCACAACAAGCAAGCAAATCCCTAATGTGCTGAGAACAAATTACTCTTCCACCTATTCATGCAACTGATATTTTCTGAGTATTCACTATGCGCATTACTGCACTGGGTACTGAGTATTCACTATGCTCATTACTGCACTGGGCGCTGGAGATAAAATGCTGAGCTCAGCCAAACATACTCTTTCTCCCATGTTCTGTTGACCTGTAAGTATAACTCCAGACAAAAGCTAATAGGGAGATGAAATGTATAATCAAGAAACTTGGCGTAATTGAAGGTTTGGACAAGAGTCAAGGATGACCGTTCCAAAGAAGAACCACTGGTCTGGGTTTTGAAGGATGATTAGAAGCGAGAAGAGGGACTGGGCCAGAGGAAGACATCAGACATGGAGCTTCCAGGGAGAAGGTGTGGTGTGTATACAGAACAACAGCAAAGACATGGGGAAGAGACTTGCCATAAGACTTGAGCAAAAGGTAAGTTAAAAGCCATATTTGGAATCTGAAGGGTTGGAAGACCTTGGAGAGTGGGGTGATGAAGTGGATAGGCTACTGGGAATCTAGGAGACCAAGATCTTTGCCATGGGCAAGACAAGGAAGAATGTAAGTAAGGGTAAACAGTGTGAAAGATGCTTAGAAAGTTAATGATACAGAGCCTTGTGGTAGCTAGAATTATGAAAGAGAGAGTGAAGAGATACAGGGAACATTCCAGAGACAACTTCTGGAGACAAAGGGAGAAGTTGCTGAGGAAAGGACTCAATGGTTTGGGTGTGTGGAATCACACCTATCCAGGTAGGAGAACTTAGCAGAAGTTTATCTCAATTACTCTCATGTAAAGGTTTTCCTATGCATTTTAGGGTTTTAATTGGTTAACAATAAGCCTACCTTGAAATGAAAACTGCATGTTTTTTCTTGTAACTGGCTATGATCTATAATAATTCTCAAGAAAAGGTACACACATGGTTCGTTTATTTGTAGCCATCACTTTGCCTTTCTGTTTTTATTTTAACTACAAGAGGGAAATAGTAATAAAAAGGCAAAGAAACAACTCAAAATTTAACTATGAGACTCTAGCTATCTATTCTTCAACCACCTCAGAGACCTGAGAGGGATAAATATATCTGATTATATAGGAAGTGCAGGGCCTGCAGCTTCCAAAACTAAGAAATGACATACCAGTGGCTGCCTGGACAGTTCCCATTTTCTCTCCATACATTACAGCATCAATCTTCAGCCATTTGGCTCCATTTCTCTGACAGACATTGATTGTAGAGCAGGAATTATGAAGGACTTACCTACCCTGTCTTGGCAGAGCTAGGCTTTTTTGAGTTGTTTAGGAATCAAGAGGGTGTTCTGGATCTAAGAAGATATTTTTAAAATTATGAGGCAAGTTAGTATGAAAGCTGAGTTAGATATAGAACTTTAAACACATGGAGATGGTTAGATAGTAGAATGTTAAAGTCAGGTGCCAAATACATATGGACTGGACATTGGGAATGTATTCTAAGCCATATAACTCTTATAATTGTGGCCTATTTATTTCTGTTGTTTTGTATTGTATTTATAGTTATAAGAAAAAGAACCATTTTTTGGGCTGAAAGGGAGAGCTGTTGGGGGGGAAAAAGAAATACCTTAAAGTAAAAAAAAAAAAAAAAAGAAGGGAAGAGGATGGGGGGTTGAGGGGGAGGAGGGTGGAAGGGTGGGACTGGAGGGGGGAGTAGGGAGGGGATTGTGATTGAGATGTAACTTGAAGAAACAATAAATAAATTATTAAAAAGAAAAAAAGGCAAAGAAAGTAAACAGTAATTGGGAATTTGCTCTTGGGTGTGCAAAGCACCTATTATTTCTACTACATTGTTTTATTTTTAAATGAACCTATAGAGTAGATCTTTCCCACTATTTAAAGAAAAGAAAAAATTAACTACAATGAATACATGTCTGAAAAGAGTGAATCTGGGCAGAGTGTACCAAATTTAGTGTTCTGAAATATTTTATGCATAAATGATACTGGTTTAAAAGAAAAAATTGTACTATGTAGAAGACACTAGCAGCAAGTGAATCAGACTAACAAGCAGGCTAATTACATAATTATTGGTTAATGTCGTGCAGGTAAATCAATAATATCCTTTATAAGACTTTCTGGGATGTTTGGTTTAAATATATATTTAACACCAGTAAGTTTGAAAATTAAATTTATATTTAAAATAAGTAATGACTGGAACAAATTAATAAGTTAATTATAAAGGCTGATAATAAGTAGAAATGGGATCCTAATCAGATCCCTTGTTTTTTTATCAGTGTCATCCTCGTGAGGGTCAAGAGTTGCACTAATCTATGGCTATTAAAATATGTATTTAAAATGACAGCTTCCTACCACTTAAATGAATAGAAGTTGGTTTTCCTGTCAGTCCTATGGCCTACCAACTCACACAGGTTCTTGGCTCAGTTAACAGTGTCCAATACAAGTTCTGTCTTATAAAGCAAGCCTTAAATCCAATTCAAAAGTGATTGGTTGTGCCCATAACATTCGTGTCACTATTGCACCAGTGGGCATATCTTACCAGGGCAGTAGTTATTATAGTTGATGGGACTCACAGGTAGGTGATACCTACTCACAGGTAGGTTGATTACTTTTCTTCCCCAGTAGTATGCATAAAATCTTTCTGCACTACAAAAACTAGTCAGTAAGGATGAGGGTCCAGGTTAATACTGGTTTGATTTCTCCATGTCCTGTGGCTCAACCACTGAGCTCTATAGGGTAACCAAGAATACTAGTAATAGCTTGTAATGATATTTCTGTTTATGGGACCCCAATAATTAAGAACTTGAAAACAGGTAACTTATAACTGGCACTGGGGTTTTTTGTTTGATTCTTTTTGTAGTAGATGAAAATTAATAGAGAAACTCATAACTAATCAGTGCACAAAGAATAAGAGACATGAAGTACTCAGCCCTTAATTTGGATACTATATTATACCCACGAGTCTCAGGAATCATCATAGAAGAAGGGGGGTGGGAAAGATTGTAAAATACAGAGACAGTGAAGAACTGCTGGGAAACAATGCTTTCCAGACATGACAGGCTTATTCCACACAGGAATTCACAATGGTTGTGACTGCATATTTAAGACCTGCACAATATCAATGTTCTTAGCATGGTTCCATGAAGACCCACCCCTAGATGGAAGCTGTTGGCAATTGATGACTGCCAAGGAAGGAGAATGTCAGTTTTCTTCAAGGATGCAGACCTTGGCAGGCTCCCATGCTCCTGCAGATGGCCCTACACCCATGTGCATGTGCCTGTAGCACTAAGTGGACTCAGTGGGTTTTTAAAAAGAGTGCAAGAAGTTGGGAGAGAACAGCAAAGCGGGCATAGGGATGTAATTCATCAGAGAAGGGGGGCTGGGCTTTATCAAAACATACTATATGAGTATGTGAAATTCTTAAATAATAAATCAAAAAAGAAAATCATCAATAAAAAGTTTGAAGCATCATACTGGTTTAACTAATTACATTTTCCAACTGCAATTATGTAGGTATCCCTTTCTTGGACTTGTTGATGGATGCTTGTACCAGTTACATTAGCATTTTCATGCTTTATTTTGAAATGCTTAATCATTTTTTTCCTTTATTTTTTATTTCTTCAAGTTACATCTCAATCGCAGTCCCCTCCCTATTCCCCCTCCAGTCCCACCCTCCCACCCTCAACCCCCCATCCTCTTCCCTTTTTTTTTTCTTTTAAGTTTAAGGTATATCTTATTTCCCCCTACAGTTTCCCCTTTCAGTCCAACAAATGGCTCTTTCTCTTATAATAACAAATACAATACAGTACAACAGAGGTAATTAGCCCACAGTTATGAGGGTTATATGGCTTAACGTACATTCCCAAAGACCAGTCCATATGTATTTGGTACCTGACTTTACATTCTACTATCTAAACATCTCCATGAGTTTAAAGGTCTATAGCTGACTCAACATTCATACTAACTTGCAACACAATTTTAAAAGTATCTTCTTAGATCTATAACACTCTCTTGACTCCTAAACAACTCAAAATTAAATTATGAGACTCTGGCTATCTGTTCTTCAACCACCTCAGAGACCTGAGAGGGATAAATATATCTGATTTTATAGGAAGTACAGGGCCTGCAGCTTCCCAAACTAAGAAATGACATACCTGTGGCTGCCTGGACAGTTCCCATTTTCTCTCCATACATTACAGCATCGATCTTCAGTCATTTGGCCCCGTTTCTCTGACAGACATTGATTGTAGATCAGGGGTTATGAAGGACTTACCTACCCTGTCTTGGCAGAGCTAGGCTGTCGACTTACCTGCTTCCAGGTTTTGTCCTTTTTGGACAGCATTCTGTCTACAGTTGGGGCAAGGGGCTTTTCCTACCAAGAGATAGGCTTGCGACTAATTCAATCATCTCCCACTGGAGATTCTTCGATGCTCATCTTCTACTTGGAGGAGAATAGGGGGTGCTGTCAGGAGTTGATATGTATTGATATAAAAAAAATCTAAAGTTACGAAAACATCTTTGAATGCCATATTCTGCAGATATCTTGAGGTTTTTGAAGAGGCCCTATCTATCTCTTATATTAGGGTAAGGAGATGTTGCTTGTCTCTTGCCGGTTTATTTCTGATTAGCTTAGAGAGTAACTATAATAGGCTGTCATAGTACCTAACTGAATGACTGGCTTGCATAACCATTAGTTTGCATTTCTTAATTATCCTAAACAGTTTATGAAAATTAGTAGTAAAAGGCCAAAACATCACATTTCATTTTTTTTTTTTTACCTCCTAACCCTTCCATCCCATTTCTCTGGGGTGGGGTGTCCTTATATAACAGTCCCTCATCTCAGTTGAGAGGTCGTATGAGGGCCAAGAGCCTCTTCATTCATTGGGGATCTATGAAGCAGTACCACCTGTGAAAAGTGTCTCGTTGCCCGGGAGAGAGAACTACTAAACAAACAAACCAATAAGCATACAATAGATAAAAAAGACTAAAAAATAGAAAAAATATAACTAATATATAAAAATAAATAAAGAATAAAAATTAAAAATAAGAAGTCTATGTCCTTTGGTGTGTTAGTTGTAGTATTGATACCTTCTACTATATAGCTAAAATCCTACTATAAGTGAATAGATGCCATATGTGTCCTTCTGAGTCTGGGTTAGTTCACTCAGGATGAGCTTTTCTAGTTCCATCCATTTGGCTGCAAATTGCATAATTTCATTGTTCCTGATAGCTGAATAATATTCCATTGTATAGATGTACCACAGTTTTTTGACCCATTCTTCGGTTGAGGGACATCTGGGTTGTTTCCAGTTTCTAGCTATTACAAATAAGGCTGCTATAAACATAGATGAGGAAACTTCCTTATGATTCCATGAAGAGGCATTTGGGTGTATACTCAAAAGTTGTATGGCTGGTTCCTGAGGCAGAGCTATTCCAAGTTTTTTTTTGTTTTGTTTTGTTTTTTTTTTTTTTTTTTTGGTTTTTCGAGACAGGGTTTCTCTGTGTAACAGCCCTGGCTGTCCTGGACTCGCTTTGCAGACCAGGCTGGCCTCGAACTCACAGAGATCCGCCTGCCTCTGCCTCCCAAGTGCTGGGATTAAAGGCGTGAGCCACCACGCCCGGCTTATTCCAAGTTTTCTTAAGATATCGCCAGACTGACCTCCGTAGTGGTTGCACAAGCCTGCATTCCCACCAGCAATGGAGTAGGGTACCCCTTTCTCCACACCCTTGCCAGGATGTGCTGTCATTTGAGTTTTTTATCTTAGCCATTCTGACAGGTGTGAGATGGAATCTCAGAGTCATCTTGAGTTGCATTTCTCTGATGATTAAGGATGTTGAGCATTTCTTCAACTGTCTCTCAGCCATTAGGGATTCCTCCTTTGTGAGTTCTCTATTTGGCTCTGTCCTCCATTTTTTGATTGGATTATTTGGCTTCTTGGCATTTAATTTCTTGAGTTCTTTGTAGATTTTGGATATTAGCCCTCTGTCAGATGTGGGGGTTGGTGAAGATTTTCTCCCAGTCTGTAGGCTGCCATTTTGTTTGAATGACAGTGTCCTTTGCCTTACAGAAGCTTTTCAGTTTCATGAGGTCCCATTTATTGATTGTTGATCTCAAGTCCTGAGCTGTTGGTGTTCTGTTCAGGAAGTTGTCGCCTGTGCCAATTAGTTCGAGGGTTTCTCCCACTTTTTCTTCTAGTAGATTTAGTGTGACCGGCCTTATGTTAAGGTCTTTGATCCACTTGGACTTAAGTTTTGTACAAGGTGATAAGTATGGGTCTAACTTCATTCTTTTACAAATGGACATCCAGTTGGACCAGCACCATTTGTTGAAGATGCTGTCCTTCTTCCATTGTGCCGTTTTGGCTTCTTTGTCAAAAATTAGGTGGCCATAAGTGTGTGGGTCTATTTCTGGATCTTCAATTTGATTCCATTGATCTACTGGTCTGTTTCTATACCAATACCAATACCAAGCTGTTTTTACAACTATTGTTCTGTAGTACAGCTTGAAATCTGGGATGGTAATACCTCCAGATGTTTTTTTATTGTACAGGATTGATTTAGCTATTCTGGGCTTTTTGTTGTTCCATATGAAATTGAGGCTAGCTCTTTCCAAGTCTTTAAAAATTTGTGTTGGTATTTTGATAGGAATTGCATTGAATCTATATATTGCTTTTGGTAGGATGGCCATTTTTATTATGTTGATCCTACCTATCCATGAGCATGGAAGATCTTTCCATCTTCTAATGGCCTTTTCCATTTCTTTCTTCAAGGGCTTGAAGTTCTTGTTGTACAGGTCCTTTACTTGCTTGGTTAGAGTTACCCCCAGGTATTTTATGTTGTTTGCGGCTATTGTGAAGGGTGTTGTTTCCCTTATTTCTTCCTCAGCCCATTTGTTTGTTGTATAAAGAAGGGCTTCTGATTTTTTTGAATTAATTTTGTATCCAGCCACTTTGCTGAAGGTGTTTATCAGCTGTAAGAGTTCTCTGGTGGAATTTTTGGGGTCGCTTATGTATACTATCATATCATCTGCAAATAGGGATAATTTGACTTCTTCATTTCTGATGTTTATCCCCTTGATTTCCTTTAGTTGTCTTATTGCTCTAGCAAGAACTTCAAGTACTGTATTGAAGAGATATGGTGAAAGTGGACATCCTTGTCTTGTCTCTGAGTTTAGAGGAAATGTTTCAAGTTTCTCTCCATTTATTTTGATGTTGGCCACTGGCCTGCTGTATATTGCCTTTATTATTTCTAGTTACAGCCCTTGTATGCCCGTTCTCTCCAGAACCTTTCGCTAGATAATTGGATCATCTGTGTGAGACCTGGGAGTGCCCAGCAGGGTGGGGATTATCTCTGCGTGGTTTCTGAATCTGCCTGCTGGGTATTAGGTTGGGACTTACCAGGGATTTTTCCTTTTGGGGGGATGGGTTATCCTGATTCCTGGGTCCAGAGGCTTCCTAGTATGTCCAAGATTTGGAAGGGACATCCTGCCCAGGAATCTTCTGTGGTCCCTGTGTAGCTGGGTGAGATTTAGAAGGGGTCGTGCCCTTTTTACAGCGTCCTGGAACTCTTGCCGCCTTGTGATTGTTGACCCCGAAACCAAAATATGTCTGCGCCGGCCACCGCCATCTTGGATCCCCGTGCTTAATCATTTTAATCGCGTAAGTGTACCTTATAAAGACACTTCACATAACTCTCACGGGGAGAAGATTAGTGTGTCTGTAAAGAACCATAGATGGCAAAAGACAACCACAAAATTACAATCAAAGAAAGTAGCATCACTGAACCGCAGCTGCCTGCCGCTGAGCTTGCATGTGACGCCTGTTTCCTCGGCTAGAAAGGGGGTTGAAAGGCTATTGGGCAGCTTGGTGGTAGCAATAACAATGTGCTTGCCTAACTAATAGTCAAGGCCCTGGGTTTGATTCCCATATTCAGACAATTGATAAAGCCCAGTACCATACTGATAGGTGAGCTAAGGCAATTATTCTTGGTATCCTCAAACAGTTCTCTCCCTCCGGGACCCCATGTTATTTACTGTTATGAACCACCTCAAGCCTTTTTGCATTCGCCTGGCATCAATGTCCCCTGGCTGGGAGCTATTCACCATACTTCTACTAAATGAGAAATGCCACCTGTGAAATTCCTCCACATTTATTTAGCCAACATGTGCTCTCAAGATCATGATATCCATAAAGTGTGTCCATTACAGAGGCATCCTTTAAAGACCATGACTGGCAAAGGTCCACTGTGGCCTCTCAGGCCTTTGGTGAACCAGCTCAGAAGAAGAAAGGAGGAAGCAGCCAAAGTCTCCATTCTTACAGTATTTTATGAGATTTATAAGGGATTTTCAAAGATGATTTTTCAAAAATAAGCATTGTTTCTTGGGAGGGCCCCTCATGAGCTTATCTGGATCCATAAAAGCTCAGCCATCTCCAAAGGATCACTGTCTTCAGTCCACCAAGATGTGTTCATCGAGACAGGCTAAAGTACCAGTGGAAGTGGTTAGTCAACGCAGACTGGAGAGCGAGGAAAGAACCTGCACATGTGGCTTGCAAAGGAAGAGAAGCAGCAAGAACACTGAGGGAAGAACACTGGCAAGGGCAGCTAAGCAGAGCTGAAAAACATTGTTTCTGGTTTTTGTTCCACAAAAGCCAGCAGAGCCCTGATTTTCTCTGGAGTGAGAGATCTAAAAGGTAGAAAAGCAGAGACAGAATTAAAGTCCCGAATGGATTCATGGGCAATGCAATGATTCAGATGATGAGATGTCTAATTCCCTGTCTCAGAGATGAGCAAGGGGACTGAGGAGTGCCTAAACCTACGAGGACAGGCATTAACCCAGTCTGAATGATATACTGTGACCACATTTGGGCAGACTTTGAGTGCAGGAGGGGGGAAAAATGAAGAAAAACAAGCTTACTCATAAAAAGGAATCATAGAACTTCATGTCCCAGCAAGTGGGTAAAATGTTAACATTGCTTTTTTATGGCCTAATAAATGTCTTTCATAAAAATTGTTGAAAACATACTCCCTGGATCTCTCTATTAGACAGAGAAACATATTATTGATCAAAAGGAGAAGTTGATCAGGAAAGAGGGTTAAAAGGATGCCAAGGCTTGGAAAAATATCGACTTGTCTTTTAAAACTGCATGGCCCAGTAAAATAAGTGTTTTTATGCATGCAATAGAAATGGGTCCAGAGAAATCAAGTTACTTATCTGAAGCTACAAAGCTAAAGGACGCAGAAATCCAGACTTAAAACCTGCCTGAGTGGAAAGTGATCCCATCCAACCCTCAAGCCTTCTCTAACTATCTACAGGTGACATGTCTCAGGACAATGGAAATGGCCCATGCACGACTAGCACCACATTTAAATGTTTAGTAATTCGAAGATCACCTGTGTGAACAACGGGTAATGATGATTCTGTTCCCCATTTTTAGAACATTGCATATCTTTATGACTGTAATATGATGATCTGACCTCTTCCCCAGATAGCCATGTAAGGCTCAGGTGACAAGGCATATGTCACGGCTAACAGGTGGTGGCCCTGGTCATCCCCTTCCCATCTCCTATTAGTAAATTCTGACAGCATATGGCTAAAAAGAATGGAAATGGCTTCTACTAAGTGGCTTTTGTTGGGGTTCATCTACAATCCTGGTGTGATTAGTTTTTAGAGGTAAACCTCTCTGAGGAAATTCAGCTTTTCAAAGAATTTAGACTGACCTTGTCTTTGCTGTCATGAATTCAAGCCAATTTGTAGACAATCAAGGCATCTGGTGAGAATCCCTTAGTTAAGTAACTCTCTCATTCAGTGGGCAACAAGTAGGATAAATTCAGGAAATATACAGTTTTTTCCCCCACGGTGGTTACAGTGTACTGTGGCATGATCAGATTGGTATGGAATATATATATATATCAGTGGGAATCCCTGCATCCCTGCATGAGGCTGAAATTTCAGACTAGTCCGTCCAGAACAGGCTGATGTGCTAGAAGCAGCAGCACCCCTTCATTACCCTCTGAATCTTTATTCCTCACAGACCAACAAACATTTCAGAATTCAAATGTTCCAGATTTAATTATCTTTTCCACTTTTCATTGTTTACTTTTCTGGGGTTTGCCACAATCTCCAGTGTAGCCCAAAACGTATCTTTCTTGTATGTACAGTGATGTTGAGGTTTTATTTAAATAAAAGACTGTCCATGTTACTACTCTGTATAAAAATACTTATGTGGTCCCCCATTGTTTAAAGGACAAAGTCCCAGCTTCCTAAGATGCTATGTAAGTTCTCATTGATCAGATCCATTCTGCTCATTGATCAGATCCATTCTGCCTCTTTCTTCCTTGTTTTTTTTCCCCCAACAAATGCCTATATTCCAGGAGACTGGATTAGCCAGAGTTCCTTTAATAAGCCCTTCATGCTTTTTTTAAATGTACATTTTTCTAGAATCCCACCCCATATTTTGTCTTTTGACAAGCACTTACTTGGGATTCAAAGTTTCTCATGAAACCATCTCCTATGATATCCCCAAGTCAAGCTGCTATAATGATGCAAGTGTGTATTTCCATGTCTATCAGAGTTACCCATTTTCTCAATTTCCTTAGAATCTTCTATATATTGTTATCGTAGTATGTACTATGATGATTACAATGCCCTAGTTCACAATTCCACTGTGTGGAGTAGAGATCTTCTTTAGTGGCATCATACTTAAATTCCCATGTTTCCATTTGTGTATACTACAAAGTGGATGTTTGTATTTATTTATGCAAATGAATCAATCAACAGACTGTAGCCACTTATGTTGGATACAGGAAAAAAAATGGTTTTTAGTTATAAGCCATGTATCTTTCAAAACCCAAACCCCAATTCTATTTTATCTTTAAAATGTGTTCCTTCTCACTTCTTTTCCCATAAAAGTACAGGACTTGACTACTGAAGAAGCAGCTTAGACTAGAAACACCAGAGTCAGAGAAGCATTCTCTACTTAGTCTTCATTTCAATTCGTTCTCAAAACCCCTACAATCAGCATTCCAAGTACTTATTTATCGACTTTTCTCCCTGTCTGCAGCCACTGAGCTTCAGTTTACCGTTTTCTCCCCTGAATTTCTGAACATTCACTGATTTGGACTCTTTCCCTGTATGGACTCTGCAGTCAAGTCTCTTCCACACACTGTAGCAAAACTGACCTTTGCAAAATGTAAGCCAGCTCTGGCCACTCTTCTACTTACAACCCATCCACTGCTTTCCATTGTGACCAAAATGCACAATTTCTTTGCAGTGCCGTACGGAAACCTCCGTTCCCACTTCATCAGTTTCTTCTTGCCCAAGCATTCCCTTCTCATGGGGTTCCAGCTCTGCTCTTCATCAATATCCTCTACTGGGCCCAACCCTCTAACATCTTATGTCTTCCTGCTTGCTGGTCTGTATATCCAGACAAATCTCCAATGCATCCCTGACCCTGCCTCCCAGGCTTCACTTATATTGGATTTCAGATAGTCCTATTCACAGCCTCTCAGCCTGTATCCATAGCCCCTGAGCTCTAGAATCTCTCCTTTATCACATTTATTGATTAGTTTTTATTTACTCCTGTAGGTAGGCACAAACATTAATTTCTTGGCATTCTTATGAGATCGCAGTCTCCATGCAGGTTGGAGACCAATGCTGTCCTATATACAGCCCTTTACCCTCTCTCTGTCACAATGCCTTAACATTAAACACAAGTTAAGTAATCAATAAGTTTATTTGAATGTATGTACTCACCTGGAAGTGGTATCAGCTATTTGTATCTTAAGCCTTTGGCAATTTGATGAGCTAATGTGTGTATAAATACAAGGGTGGCTTTAAGCAACTTAAGTTACTCTTATGGGCCAGAGATTCTTATGTCACAAATGAGAGCTATCTCCATCCTTTTGGAAATACACAATGGCTTGATGAAGTGGTTCTCTATGATGGTGCTTCAAAGTCAGAAATAGGATGAAGGAATGGAAGTTCTGGGAAAGCAGCCCTCCCCACCTTACAAACTAAGAACTACTGCACTATTGAGTACTCGCCAACAAAAGAACGATGCCAAAGTACCAAGTTCCCTAGCCACTGGTGGACGTTGGTTATATATTAAAGACTAGACTAAACAATGCCCATGCTTCCCGAGAACTCAGGGATTCTATAATTACAGAGAGCAACAGCACTGACAAAAGAAACTGCAAATTTGCACATGCAACCCAGAAAGGAAAAGGTTCGTTTACAGCTCCCCAAGGATACCGTAAGGGAAGGCACTGAGGAAAATACTTCGGTGAAAATGTCCCAGGCGGCGCTGTCTGAGACGTCCTTTGTTAGTTAGCAGGTCTAAGTGCGAAAGGTCTCTATATCGTAGATTAGGAAGCCAATGACCAAATAAATTTGCTCAGGTAAAATTCCATGCTGTTCCCATGGAACGCATGTAGAAAATGTAATTTTCAAAAGTGCTCCAGAATGAAATGAATGCTACGGATGAGGAAAGCTGAGAAACATTTCCAGACTTCTGGAAGGCTGTGTAGCAGCCAGTCATCAGCCAGTGTATTTGGATGCCTGCGCCGTTTCTGAAAAAAAAAACAAACAAAAAAAAAAAACGGGCCCCCAGCAGCACCAGCAGAATTAGGGGATTGGGAAGTAACTGGGAGGATTTGTTCTCCATGCCTAAATACAAGAGTTCAAGATAATGTCACCAAAAGACCAATCATTCACTAATCCTGTCCTGGGATGTTGCTGGCTATTAGAACTTTAGTTCCTCCCTAAACCTCCCAGACCCACATCTCTGACACTTAATCCCAAAAGCGTAGAAAGCTTGATGTCTGTGAGAACAGCCAGGAGTCACTGAGGGGAGACAACTGTGCAACTGTTTCATTTCTCAGGGATTTTTCAAGTGGTTTCTGAGAGAGGTGTTGGGGAATTGGCATTGTTGTTGTGGTTGTTGTCACCCAGTACCCATCCTTCAGGGCTTCACGGCCAGCAAGATTCTCAATTTTCTTCAGAGGACCATCCATCCTACATTTCTAGCCAAGGAAGTTGAGCGCACTTTCCATTAGCCCATCTGTGAGGATGTTCTCACAGGTGCAGGGAAAGGAAGGGCCAGAGGCTAAACTCTGGATGGGCCAGTGGGAGATAAGTTTCCTGGAGGTTCCTGGGCAAGAAGCATACTTCAAATCCTCAAGATCCTGGGAGTCCATTGTTCCTGCTGAAGAGAATGAGAAGCGTAGGCCCTAGAGCTGTGGACAATCTTTTTTGTCAACACAAGAGCTACTTAATTCAGGCAACATTGACACCGTGGGAAACAGGTTAGAGGCAGAATAACGCCTTCTATGACACTTACACAAAGAGATGCCTACCTCCAAAGCATTCTAATGTCCCCTGACATAATAAGAGATTTTACAGATGGAATTAATGTTTTGAGATGGAGAAATTATGTTGAATCATTGATTCAATGTAACATCAAAGGTCCTTTTATCAAGGGAAGAAGGGGTATGTAAGTCAGAAAGGGTGAATAACAAGTGACAGGGATAGACATTGGAAGATGCCATGCTGTTTTTTCTAGGAAGATGTCAGACTCTGGAAGCCAGAGCATAAGAGCAGATTCTCCAAGGGCTTCCAGAGGAATCATAGCCTTGTTCACACTCTAATAACTATAAATTATAACTTTTATCTTCCTGGTGTGTGTGTGTAGCCTTGCTCACACTCTAATAACTATAAATTAAACTTTTCTCTCTCTCTCTCTCTCTCTCTCTCTCTCTCTCTCTGTGTGTGTGTGTGTGTGTGTGTGTGTGTGTGTGTGTGT
>CAJQZJ010005020.1:4205825-4218315 GCA_907164525.1 Lophiomys imhausi
TGTGTGTGTGTGTGTGTGTGTGTGTGTGTGTGTGTGTGTTTATCCCTAGGAATCTTTATCCTTGCTGGGGAAAAGATAGTGAGGTCAATGTAAAGGCTGGGCTCTGAGAGTTACTACTGACACTGCATATGGAGAACCAACCTCATCTTATTACATGCTGTTTCAGCAAAGTCTTCCTTACTCATAACATGATGATTACATTGCTGATGGATTACTGTGTTCAGATATAATCTATGGAAATAGATGCATATGCATCCAAAGCCATAGATGAGTGATTAGGGTCAAGGTGTTTCTGTGAGATGTGTTATCATAGAGAACAATAGAAGATTTAGAAGATTTCCAGTAGAATTGAAGATATCTAGTAGAAACTCTTCTATGAAAAGGTTACCTATCTTCTCACTTTGCCTTGGATTACAAAGACTAAGGAGTTACACTAGCTTTCTTCAAGATAGAATCCATTTGGGGTTGGTATGATAGGCAGTGGAGGTAAGGGACTTGCTACCTTCCCATTGCTGCCCATAATGGGGTCAGTGAACGTCCATGGGCAGTGTGGTCCAGGAGTTCAGGCAACCCACTTCGATAGAGGCAGGCCTGGGGTGGCAAGAGAACTGAGGGATACTTTGGGTAGCAACTTTAGGAGGGCATGTGAGACATCTGCCCCAAGTCATTCTGAAAAGATGGTCCATGAACACAGAGGGGATGGAAGTCTGTCAAAGCTAACTCAAGATTGTCTCTTGACAACATCACTCACATCCCTTACAGAATGTGTTCCTAAGCAGGAGAAAGGAGGTGTCATTGTACTCATGAGTGATGAGGTGACAGGATGAAAGACTAGAGTAACCCACAAACTCTATTTTCTGTGTGGTTTCTTAGGCCAGACCTTGACCCTAATCTCTATGTCTTAGCAGTGGGGGAACTCTGAAAATATGTAGGTCAAGAAGAGCTATGGTATGACACAAACAATGTAAGCTCTAGATGTCAAGTGACCAGGGTCCTAGGCATGGCTTTGAAAAGCAATAATTCTCATATTTAAGTTAGGAAGGAATGTCAGCCTCAGTATTATCTGTCAAAATATACATGTTGCTTTTAGAAATTTAAAATTATCACATAAAGATTGAAAGCAACTAGCCAGTGCTCAATAATTATTCTTTTTACTATCAGATACTTATAGCATAATTCTTAGAATAGGATGAATCCTGAATAATAGAATATTTAAATTACTAAATAAGTAATATGAAACATGTCTATAAAATACAACTATATTCTGGGAACTATTTTTTCTTTTCTTTTTTCTTTTTTTTTTTTTGAGGGGGTGGGTTTTCGAGACAGGGTTTCTCTGTGTAGCCCTGGCTATCCTGGAACTCACTCTTTAGACCAGGCTGCCTTGAACTCACAGAGATCTGCCTACCTCTGCCTCCCAAGTGCTAGAATTAAAGGCATGTGCCACCAAGTCTGGCTCTGGGCACTATTTTAAGCATTTTTATCAATTAATATAATCTTCAGAGTAACCTATATAGTAGGTAGCATTTCAGATAATGACAATGAAACTAAGAAATTTAGTAAGTTGCCCAGAATCACCAGACCAGGAGATGGCAGGACCAGGGTTATCACTGAATCCCAGTGTGAAGCTGCAGAGCAGCTCATTCTGTGAAGCATGGGGTCCTGAATGTGGTGTCTTGCTGTGTTCCCCTCCCCACTTCCAAGATAGATGCTGAGTAGAGATTTAAGGAGGAGAGGGCATGTCATTGCCTTTGAAACACACAGAAGAGGCACATTTCAGCTGTATATGGCCACTGGAACAAGTATGAAACCATATGCACCCCAGAGGTACATCACACCTTTTAAAACAAAATACAGCCAGAGCCAGAGACTTCAGAGGGAACAGAAAGTCTTGGGAAAGGAAATGAACAAGGAGCCGGCTACAGTAGCAATCGGGAACATCTGACTCACTCTCCCTCTGCAGCTAGGAGCAGGAAAACAAAGAGAAAGACAAAACTCTTTCAGCAACTTTTGAGCCGCTGGACATAATAAGCACTGGACACTGGATTCCCTCGTTTCACAACTGAGGATCCCAAGCCTCGGGTGTGTTCACTAATGGGCTGGTGCACCCTGGGTAGACCGTGTAAGAGGCTCAGAGGGAATGGAATCAGTTGTTGATTGCCGTGGTAAGGGGTGCCTTACAGAGGAGGGGACAGAGAGGCCTCGAGAAGGAACTGTGAAATGGTGGCCAATTCTCAAACGGTAAGTGCTATCTGCAACTAGTCGCTCATTCAGTAATCATTAGAGCGCAATGGAGAGGATCCTCACTAAGGAAGGGAGGCAGGGAGGAGATTGGTTAAGAACCTAGACAGTGATAATAAGAGCTTCGATGATGTTGGGGCCATGATGGTATTTTACCAGAGATAAAAAGAGATGGGTCTTGTGAGGCTCTGAGACCTGGAAATTTGATGAAATGTGACCCATCTCCTAGGTGGGAAGCTGTGGTCAGGAGCAGGGTATGGAGGTTGGTAAGAACATCCTCAGGCTGCTTGTCCAGGGTTAACTTCAGATAAGGCATTCTATCAGGCACAGCCATCCTTTCTCTCTCCAGCTGAGTACATCTGGGATTTGGGGGAAACATCTGTAGTGACACTCAAACGCCTTGAGTAATCAGCTAAAGAAGAGAAAGGATGGCAAGCGTGTCGGGTCAGCATTGTGACCTCCCCGGGGGGCTGAATGGGATCTGGCCAATAATAAACATGGAGCTGAGGCCAGCAGTGGCCATGGTGGTCTTTGCTCCTCCTGCTAGAATTTGTATGCACACAAGCTGGAAGAGTCGGCAGTGTGTTTGAACCATGTGTGTGTTGTACAAGGTCCCATCAGTCTTTGGACTCTTTTCTGATGTTCATCTAGAAAGCATGTCGGAGGCCGGGTGAGAAGCACAGTCACTGGGAGCTTTTCAAGCACTGTCGACATTTGAGCACCTGTGGTGGAGAGCCCTGTAAAGAGCTGCTCAGAAGGAGAGTCAGCAACTCAGAGACTCAGGGCAACATGGAGTGAGCCGGCGTCATGGCTGCCACATTGTCTGATTAGTGACATAACTGCTGTGACGCGGGCAGTTTCTGGAACGGGAGAAAAGAAGAGGAAGAGAGAGTGCAGCAATGCTGTGTAGACTGGCTTCAGACGCTGGCCTTAGTGCTACGGAGGTCACGTGAGTTGTTTCACCTGACGTGCACTGGAACTCCCCTCCAGGGTCTAGCCTAGTCTTCAAAGCTCCAATCCGATGCATATGCTTCGCATGCTACCACTGTCAGTCCCAGCCTGGGGGGAGCGCCAGATGCTGGATTTCTTTTGGATTTACTAAATGTATGTAGGGGAACATCACTATAACATTGTAACATCAGACCAATTTGCTACTTCCTAGTAGATGGTATGGTCAAAAGGAGAGTCCTGGAAAATCCAGGACCTGTAGTTTAAAGTTTGATTTACTAGTGAGGTGACCTTACACTACGCCATCATGGATTCTTGAGAACTTGTCAGCTGGGTGCTAATTTCCACATGACAAAACCATGAGCACTAAGTGGAAACCCACAGAAAAAGCACCAAGACCCAACCGAGCTTTCACAAAAGGTAGCTGCATCCTTTCCTGTGTGTTTTCAGACACCAAAAGTAGTGGGAAGAGTTGGCATTATTTCCTTATTTTCCAAGTTCCAGACATTTGCATTCAGTATATACTTTTTCTTTGTAATTCTACTTGTAGCACTATTGATTGAACATTTTCTTTAACCCTACTTAAGATGCTTTTTAAATCTATTTAAGAATAAAATTGGTATTGAACTGTACATGAAAAAAACCATCACTCCCTGCTTATGTGAAAGGCCAAACTAGATGCAGTACAGAGAAATGGATAGTTCATCTGAAGTGGCTTAAACTGCATTCCCCACCTTAAGTGGAGAACTGGGGGAACGGAGAAGGCTTCACAGTCAGGCTGTCATCAAGCTGAGAATACAAAAAACTGTTTCCTAATCATTTAATTGGTGAACCTTGACCACTGAAATCATTTTGCATCCTACTTGCTTTTTACAAGAAACATTGCGGTGTAGAGAAATTTGGGAGTTAGAGAAACCGTGAAATAAAATCCAAGCCCCAGATGTGGCTTGCCGGTTGCATTGGACCAGTTACTCAAAGTCTTTGTGTCTCCGTTTCCTCATATGTGAAGTGAAATGTTCATCCTCCCTCAAGTTGAAGGATATTCCCGTGGATGAAATGGGATTAGAAACTGAAAAAAAAAAAAAAAGTTCCTTGAATTCCAAACAGTAAGACAAAATGACGATGACAAGGAAATTGCGTTGTCAGAGTGCAGCTAAATACAATAAAGAGCAGGTTGTTTGTGTACCCAGCCACCTAATTTGCCAACACAAAGATATTTTGTGGTTCTCATCCCAAACATCTGGACAACCTGTCAGCACATGACTGGGTGGCTTTGAAACACCCAGAATTATATAATGTTGAATGTTAACCAGGGCTGTTGGCTGTTCTTCTTTTATTCCTTACTATATTGATTTCACTTTTCAACCACTCAAAGTGTAAAAACCAGTTGTTATAAAAGACTCCAAAAATACAATTAAGCAAAAAGGATCAGGCAAAAATTTTCCACCCCACTATCCCACAAAGACAGCCTCAACAGATACAAAAAAATTGAAATAACCCCTTGTATCTTATCAGACCACCATGGAATAAAGCTGGACTTCAATAGCAAAAGAATCAACAGAAAGTCTACACTCACATGGAAATTGAACAACTCTTTACTAGAGGAGCACTGGGTCAGGGAAGAAATAAAGAAGGAAATCAAAGACTTCTTAAAATCCAACGAAAATGAAGACACAACATACCCAAACCTATGGAACACAATGAAAGCTGTGCTACGAGGAAAGTTCATAGCACTAAGTGCCTTCAAAAAGAAAATTGTGACAGCTCATATTAGTGAATTAACAGCTAAACTGGGTGAATTGGAAAAAAAAGAAGCAAACACTCCCAAGAGGAGCAGAAGACAGGAGATCATCAAACTTAGGGATGAAATCAACAACTTAGAAACAAAAAGAACTATACAAAGAATCAATGAAACCAAGAGTTGGTTCTTAGAGAAAATCAACAAAATAGACAGACCCTTAGCCAAATTAACTAAAAGACAGAGGGAGAAAACACAAATCAACAAAATCAGAAATGAAATGGGAGAAATAACAACAGACATTGAGGAAATCCAGAGAATATTTGGATCCTACTTTAAAAATCTATACTCCACCAAATTTGAAAACTTAAGTGAAATGGACAATTTTCTTGATAGATTCCACCTACCAAAGCTAAATCAAGATCAGATAAACAGATTAAACAGCCCTATAACCCATAAAGAAATAGAAACAGTCATTAAAAATCTCCCAACCAAAAAAAGCCGAGGGCCAGATGGCTTTAGCACGGAATTCTACCGGACCTTCAAAGAGGAGCTAACACCAATACTTTTCAAACTCTTTCACCAAATAGAATCTGAAAGAACATTGCCAAACTCATTCTACGAGGCCACAATCACCCTGATTCCTAAACCACACAAAGAGCCAACAAAGAAAGAGAACTTCAGACCAATCTCCCTCATGAACATAGATGCAAAAATACTTAATAAAATACTAGCAAACCGAATTCAAGAACACATCAAAAGTATCATACACCATGATCAAGTAGGCTTCATCCCAGGGATGCAGGGCCATGGTTCAACATACGAAAGTCTATCAACGTCATTCACCATATAAACAAGATGAAAGAAAAAAACCACATGATAATCTCGCTAGATGCAGAAAAAGCATTTGACAAAATCCAACACCCCTTCATGCTAAAAGTTCTGGAGAAAACGGGCATAAAAGGGCCGTACCTAGAAATAATAAAGGCAATATACAGCAGGCCAGTGGCCAACATCAAAATAAATGAGGAGAAACTTGAAGCATTTCCTCTAAACTCAGGGACAAGACAAGGATGTCCACTTTCACCATATCTCTTCAATATAGTACTTGAAGTTCTTGCCAGATAAAGCAATTGTAGATATTTTCAAATATTTTCTTCTAGATGTTTTATGAAGATTACAAGTGCATTAAGTCTTTTTCCCCCAATGGAAAGCTGTTTCAGTTTTTACTTTGTTATCAAAGTTCTGTTCTATTAAAATGTTACAATTGTATTTCCTTTTGAATAAATAATAACATGTAAGCCAGTAAGTAGTTCATTCAGATAAATGATTAAAAGTAAACCTTCTGGTCAGAGAATGTCAGTTTAAAGCACTTCGTGGCTGTACAGATGGCTCAGAGCATTTGTTGCTCTGCTAGAGGCCCCAGCACCCACATGGCAGCTCACACCCATCTGTAATGCTTCTGACACCAGGCATGCACATGGTGCATAGTCTTATACACAGGCAAAACACTCAAACATGTAAAATGAAATAATAAAGCTCTTAACCACTTCACTCTTGTGAAAGTTATTTTATTTCTACTTTTTTATGTTGTAGGTGGTTGTGTTTTGTTTTGTTTTGTTTTATTGCAAGGGAGAAGCATTTTTTATAGCCCAAACTAGCCTTGAACTCACCATGTAGAGCAAACTGGCCTTAAACTCTCAATTCTTCTACTTCTCCAGCCTCCCAAGCAGTAGGATTACAAATCTGTGCCACTGAGTGTGCCAGCTCAGGAAATTTAATATCAATATACAGTAGAAGTATAAATAAAACACAATTTGAGTACTTTTATTCCAAACCAAGTAGTACCATTGTTTAAGTTGGTATATTTCTACAAATATGCTGATGGTTTCTATTTTTTCTGGTAGGAATTTTTTATCCAAACTTGAACTTATTTTTTCTTTTGCCTATTTTTATCTTATACTTTTCATTTGTCAGAAATCATCCTATATTTAACAATTTTATTCATATGTGCTGACACCATTTTTTCCAGTAGTTTATTGACTTCATTTGCATATTAATTTACACATATTACTATAAATTATGTACAGAATATTAATGTGTTTTATAGAGATATCTATTAATGATTTTTATAACATTATTTTGGAGTTTAACATTTTCAAGTTGCAATTGTTAGTTTTAATTGTCAACTTGACACAATCTAGAATCAACTAGGAACGAATTCTCCATGAGAGGTTGTCTAGACTGAGTGTGCCTGTCAGCATGAGGCTATGAGGGGGTCAGTGGGAAGGCCTGCCCACTGTGGGTGACACCATTCCCTGGGCAGTGGGTCCTACACTGTATGCGAATGGAAAAAGTGAGCTGGCAACTAGTATGCATTTATTCTTTGTTCTCTTCTTCCCACTGTGGACACAGTGTGGTCAGTTGTTTCTAACTCCTGCTGCTGTGACTACTTGGCCATGATGGACTGACTGCACCTGGAGCTATGATCTCAATAGAACCCTTTGTCCCTCAGGTTGCTTTTGTCAGGGTATTTTACCAAAGTAAGAGGAGACAAAACTAAACTACAGGTAAATATGTAAATTTTAGCATATTTTTCCATATTTTACATGTTTTTTAAATTGCTAAACAATATATAAAACATTATATACTGATGATGATTGCTGAAATAGTTTGTTGTTTCCTTGATTGTTTAATTTAGTCTTATGGAATTTATCAATGACTTGATGATACTCAGATTATGCATCAATTCTTAATTATCCACTGAATTCTAAAACTGCATGACTATTTATTTGATTTCAAAACTTAGATCTAAGTATCTCAGATTTACTAGATCCAAAACTAAGAGAAAACTTACATCTTTCAAATGGTTTCAATGTGTACCCCAAAGAATTTTGTTAAAGCAGTTAAATTCCAAAATTCACGTTACATACCTAGGAGGTGGACTTTTAGAAGGTAGTTAGGATTAAATGAGGTTCTATGGGTGGGGTTCCCATCACAAAGTTAGTGGTTTTGTAAAGAAGTAAAGAGAAACATGAGCTAGCTTGACATGCTCTGTCTCACCATGTGATATTGTCCACAACATGAGGGTCCAGCAGAAGGTCCTCACTAGACCCCAGCCTTATGCCCTTGGACTTCCCAGACCCTAGAACTCAGAGGTAAACAAATTTCTATTCTACAAATTGCCTGGTCTGTGATAGTCAGGTGTGTCAACAGAAAGCAAACCAAGATACCTCTCCACATCCTCCCATTCTTAGTTAACAGTGTTGTTAGAGCCTTTCTCACTCACTTTCTCTTATATTCCTCATCATCTCATAAACAAATGGTACAACCAATGTCTTTAAAAAACCTGCCAAAATCAAACACCTTACAGAAACTGCTCTGCCTCCACCCTGACCTCAGCCATGGCCATTCTTCTCTTGTAGAAAAGCAGCTACCTGCCTGATTCGCCTTTGAGAATTTTATATAAAGCAAAGACAACGATCTTTTACAAAATTATCACATTTTTGGTGTGTGTGTGTGTGTGTGTGTGTAGCTCAAATGAGCACTTGGGAGAGTTGGTTCTTTCCTTCCACCATATGAGTATGGGAGAATAAATTCAAGTCATCAGGCCTAGCAAGTGCCTTTATCCACTGACCTATCTCATATGTTCCACAATGATTGTTGACACAAACTTCCCAACAGCTCACTAATTCAAAGACAACATCACAGTCCTCAAATGCCCTATAAAGTCTTACAAGATGCACATAATTTTAATGTTGCTCTCTCTTTTCCCCTTCTCCCTCCCTGTCCATGGAATTTTTCAAGAGCTAGACCATGCAGCATTTCAGGCTGACACTCTCTCCAGACCTTTTTGTACTGTTTCCTCTACCTAGGAGTACATCCACATAACTACATGTTCCTTCCACATTTCTACTCCTATGTGGCCTGCTGTGTTAGTCCATTTTCCATTGCCATAATAAAATACTGGAGGCTGGGAGTACATAAAGAAGATACCTGTTGACCTCATTGTTTGGGGTGTTGAAAGTCCAAGACTAGGAAACTCATTTATTTTGCCTGAAAATGGGGGCTTATGGCAGATAGAATAACATGATGAGGACACAGGTAATAGGATCAAATGGAGAGTGCTTGAAGGGTCAGGCTTTATAGCTTTCACAGGGAATGATGGGGTTCCTGAGAGAACCACCATAATCTCCCCTTTTGGAGACTATCTTATGACTACTCCAACATGAGAGACATTCTCTCCTGATAAGTAAACCCTGCTGGCTGTGATGCCTTCTTTGTGAAGTCTGCTCTTCTTACCTGTCTTTCTGCTTTAGATCCCTCTGGGATATGGCACCATTGAACACATGATGTATTCTTCTGTCTAATGTTGCTTATAGTCTCTCTCTCCTATCCACTATTTTATTTGCTCCAAGAATGCAGCATTGTGGTTACTGTTCTTCACAGCTAGATCCTAAACACTGTAAGTAGTGTCTGGCACTGGGAAGAAACTCAATATTGTTTACTAAATAAGGTAATTAATTTATAAGTCCCGCCTTCCTTTGGCAATGCTTGGGATTGAATCCTGTCCACTACAGAGCTCCTGCTCCAGCCTGATACACCTTTTACTATCATTCCCTCAGGGGAAACTAGCAGTAAATAAAGTAAAGTGGACAGCATTATATACAAGAAACCTTATGGAAGAAAACAAACCCAGACACTGTTAGGTCTGGAATTTATTATCCTGTGGAGTGTGAAGAGAGAATCTATTTGTTCCCAAGTGACTAGGCAATTGTGCAGCTACTGTAAAAACTATCCACTAATTCCCCACTGGTCAGTTATGCCACTCAACATACATTACATCTGTCCTTGCTCAGGCCAGGTTCCTGGGATGTGTGCCTCTGGAACTGGCAATTCTAAATTGAGAGCTTTGTAACAAATTTGGCTGTCTCTTATGATTGCTTAGGCTTTATTATGTTTTCCCAAAGCATATCTGGCTATTTTCATGAGTTCACAAGCTCAGATTTTAGAATTACCCATTAGGTCAAAAGACTTGGGACTAGAGAGATGACTTGGTAGGCTCTACTTAGAGTGCATGCTGCTCTTGCAGAGGGCCCAGGTTTGCTCCTGGGGATAGGATGCCCTCTTCTGGCCTCCATGGGGGCCAGGCAAACACATAGTGCATACATACATGCTGGCAGCACACTCATATATGTAAAATGAGAAACTCAATCTTTAAAGTTAGGCTTTGAATTGTGATTTCATTACATTTACAAATTTCTGTAGAATTGGCATGCCTATATAATATTTAGCTTTTCTGCTATATAATATAGCATATCTTCCCACTAATTCATGTCTCTTGTGGTCTAATATCCTTCTTAGATTGAGCACTTTACCTATTCACATAATTTTATTGGAATTATTGCTGGCATACAGAGCAACTCTCCCTTTTCATGTAATTTTCAAATACTTAGTCCTACTAAGAGTGAATTGTTCCTGTTATCAACATTGTTGTCATTCCTGTTGTTACGGAGTCCCTTTGGCTTTTAAGACAGATTGTCATCATCTCAAAATAATGGTAATTTTATCACCCCATTGATGAGCCTGGATTCCACAGAACTCTGAAATTGAAAATTGGTGTTTCTATATCACTAACTTGGCAGGAATATATGCAATATCATGTATTTGCTCTTGGACACACTGGGGAGAAAGACAATCAGAAGATGTGTTATTGAGTGGATCATAGCTAGAAGTGACCAGATGTCCGATCCCACAGAGCCAGCTGAGAGTCATATCCATTATGGGTTCTCTGTGGTAAAGAGGGAGGAGGAAAAGAAAGAGTCCACTTTTTCCATCTGCTGTTTTTCTAAGCTTTGGCACAAAAGCAGTTAATTTTGCCTCCCTTCTGAGTTTTGCCTGTGCTGATTCTGAGTGTTATCCTGGCACTTTCTTTGCCTCAGGGTTTCAGGGGTAGCTCTAAAGAAGGACAGACACAAGTGTGGTCTCAGTCTGGGATAAAGCTGCTACAAAATTGTGTTTGCTGGGCTAAGAGGTTGATGAAAGTTCTGATGATCCAAAGTTGGGACTGTCTACCTCTCGTACCAAAGATCCTCGGGTGTTTTGCTTTACCACAGGGGAAACACCAGTACAATATTCTAGAGTCATATTTAAAAGTTTATTTTAGGAGCGAAGATGGCGGCGACCTACACTGACGCATTCTGAACGCGGGGAAAAAAGAGCCATAAAAAACACAGAGATATTGGGCACTGTGCAAAAACCGGAGGGGCTAGACTCCCCCCGGAACACTCACAGCTCCCAAGGGACTGTTAAAAGTCCCAGGGCAAGGCTCTCCCCATCTCTCACAGACACGGAGGCCACTAAACCCGGGATTCGGGAACTCCCATTTGGTGAGGCGCCTGGTAAGATTGATCCCAACTTACAGCAGGCAGAATCAGGGTCCATTTGGCCATAGATCGCTGTCCTATTGGGCTCCCCACACATCAGGTTGAACTTATACCCACTTAGAAAAGGTTGCGAGATAGTGGAAGCCTTAGCAAGGAACAAACAGGGGGCTCAGCGGGTGGTCCACAGCGGCTTGTGAAGCGGAGGGCGGGAGGTTCCGAGAGAGCGCGGGAAGCTGGGAACACAAAGGCAGGCGGGAGGGGCCAAATCTCGCAGATTCACTATAGCGCAGCTGGGTAGAGAGCACGGCAGGCAGGGACAAATCCCTGCCAGTCCACGGCAGGTCATCTGGGGAGAGAGACAGGCGTGGGTGGGGCCAGGGGTCCGTGCACCCACGGCGGAGCTGCTGGGATGAGAGGTGCACGCAGGCAGCCGGAGGATCCGGGGCTTGGGGTACCCACGGGACCCGTGGCGGCGCAGACAAGAAGGGAATTAGGCACAGGGTCCAGCCCTGTGGCAAGAAGACTAGAGAGAAACCAGAAATCGGGACCATAGCTGTATCCTGGAAAATCCAGACATATCAGGTGTGGAGCCAGACCCTGTCAGCCTCCGGGACAACAAACAAAGCCCACAGAATCTGTGCCTGGGCAAACAGGCCCATACCATCAGAACCATTACAGGCTGATAACTCAAAGTGCAACATAGAGAAGTTTGAATTGGGAGCAGTGAAACAATCCTGGTCCATTATTCACAACCTGGGAATAGGCTGCACCAGATCACAGTGCCTCTGGCCATTAAAACCACAGTGACCTTGAAATCCCCCTCTAAGCAACGACAGATAGCCAAGTAACTCGTCCCCTGCACCAAATCATCCACTGTGGTTCCAAGCACAGAAAACAGACAGCTAAATGCATCCAATGGTGAAAGGTCAAAAAAAAATAGAAATCAAGGAATTATGACTCCAACAAAGCAGAACCACCCTAGCTCATCCAATTTGGATGACCACACACCAACAGAAACACATGAAAACATTGACAATTCTGCAGTATGGAAAGTGATAGAGTCCCTGCAAGAAGAACTTAAATCTATGAAGGAATTCAAAGAAACCACAATTCTACAAATCAAAACAAGGAACAACACCATTAAAGAGCTCCAAGCCAAGGTGACAGAGCTTGAACA